>QJNZ01000737.1:0-47978 GCA_004155055.1 Monosporascus sp. CRB-8-3
CAAAAGACCTCCATGGAAGAACCTGCATAAAATAAGACTACAAAGAGAGTTGCATATCCATATGCTAGGGTCAGGCTCTGGCCAAAATGGTCAAGCCTGCCTATATTCAGTAACAGAAATATGGGAATCGAATCGTAAGTATTTGCTCAATGATAGGGCTTGGTCATTCTATCACGGATAATAAATTCCTTTGATCGTTTGCATTTATTCGGAAAAGGAATTGAGCAACGATGAAGAGGTGCTTACATACCTAGGTAAGCAGCCATAGGTGACTCAACTATTATGGCCGACGCGAGCCAGATGTAAATAAAGGCCATAAGTCTTCGTCCGCAACCCCCTACAGTGCCTCCCACCCCCCTTCTTCGATCGCCCTCCACCTGCCCTCCCGCGTCTCCATCTCGAGCCACGCAGCACCGCCGACCCCGGCCCCGACCGCCGCGGCCTGCGCCCCGTACTGGGCGCCCGCGACCTCGGGCTGGTTGCGGACCCCGTAGCCGAGGCCGGGTACGCCATAGCGGTACGCGGACGAGGAGGGCCCGACGACATCCCGCGAGCTGGTTTCCCATGAACGCGAAGGCCGCGCTGCTGTTATTCAGCGTGGCCTGCTGCAGGATCTTGATCTGCTGGTCGTCGCGCTGCCGCGCGCGCGGCACCGTCGCGAGCCACACGGCGCGCCACTGCGCCGATGCCCGCAGCAGCGGCGCCGTGTCCGGCAGGTCCGAGGCGCACGCTGCCAGGTTCAGCTCGCACATTGCGGGCCACGCAGAGGCATGGAGCCAGCGAGCGCAGACCCCCGCACGGACGCGTAGTGGTACTTCGGGCAGATAGTGCATTGCTCCCAGCCGAGCCAGGGCGCAGCGTCGAAGTGTGTGACGCGACGGCAGGGCAGTATATAGGCGTACTCGTCGGCGGAGCGCTCCAGGAGGCCGAAGTCCTTGGTGTAGGTCGTCTCCAGGAGGTCGAGCATGTACATGCTGTACCGCGGGATCGTGGGTTGAAACTGCATATCCAGGTGGCTTCCGGCGGGACTTCCTTCTTGGGCTTGGACAAGCTCGCTACCCTGCGTGGGACGGCCACGGTCGCGTAGCACGCGCCGCAGGTGGCGAAGCCGTCCCGGTTGGAATGCAATATATCTCCTTGATGTCGCAGATGGGTTTGCGACAGACTGCCTCGATGGACTTCCAGAGCAGTTCGTGGTCCGCCGTCTCCAGCATGCGTGCGGCCAGCGCAGACGTGTTAGGCTGACCGAAGCACACCGGGTCAAGCCGCCGAAGACCCTGGCCAGGCTGTCGCCGGCACCACGCCACCGGATCTCCTGGTCGGTGTGGATAACGTAATCGCAGGAGAAGGCGGCGCAGACGAGGAGGCCCTGCGGGCCGTTGATACGGTTAAACCACTATTTGCCATCAGGATATACCGTCTCCTTGAAGCATGCGGACAAGGATATGCGGGCAGAGACTTCTCGGACGAAGTACCCCCAGTCATCCTCGGCAGCTCTCACTCCCTGCGGATATGGTCTTCGTAACACGCCTGGCAAACCGCCATAGGATAGCGTTATGCTTTGGCCGGTACCATCTTATGCCGGCGAGAACCACGGACATACTCCTCATAGCAACTTGAGCAGATATAGTAGTTCGGACCAGCACGATGGATATACCAGGTCGTTTTGAAGATAACGGGGGTTTCGATACATTTGGAGACGACTTGCGGGTCCCTATAGTCTGAACCCCTTTAAGGTTTCTTTTCCGTCTCTTCAGAACTTGAAGTTCGTGGAGCCTCTAGTGCTGCTGGCTCAGGAACATCTGTCCGTCTAATAGGCTGGTACCCAAACGCTGGAGGTCGGGGAGGAATAGGGCGAGGGGCTTGGCCTCCGATTGCGGTAGGCCTACTCCCCAGTGGAAGCAGAGGGCGTCGTGGTCCCGGACTACCCAGACTGCGGACGTGTGGGATAACTGTATTTACAGGTATGGACTATTGACTCGGGGCGCATCTACGAATCGATCGAGCAATGGAATTATCAGTTGGAAGAGCTACGTTAACTGTTAGAGAGTAGTAGAGTGTGGCCGAGGCAATCGGTCGGTGGCAATGTACATGCTCAGCCGCAGCTTAGCATGAGATCGGCTAGAAATGGTTCACCTCCCTTTAACACATGGACATTTTTGTTCAAAGGGGGAATCCAACATGGTAGTCTTATTCTTTTAAGAATTAATAGGGTATCCCATCACAATGACCATAAATGCTCATCCCCAAGCGCAATGCGGCAGTGCCTCCGTCACCAGCTTTGACCTGGGGACCTCGCGGTTATAGTGTCACGTGTGTCTGGGTATCAGAAATCGTCATCGAAGGTGAGAGTCGCACTCGAGCAACCTATCTAAGCCTGTCTTCGAAGGTGAAGCTTCCCATGCCGCATCAAGATGTCTATAAGATATACGACAAAGTGCTCGCCGTCAGACTAGGCCAGGAGCTCTGTATTGCTACACTTCAACGGAAAGCAAGCTAGCTCTAGCCTGAAAAGGAAACCTACATGCGTTAACTTGCCAGATCTATACAACGCGTCCCAAGTAGCCGGTGTAATACGTGGTAGGTATGTATCGTCCATGCGGCATCGCACGCATAATTAACGATCGCTAACTACCCGCAGTCGACCCAAACTCTAAGGGACCCAACCCGGATGTGACGCTAGCGGGGTAAAGCAGGCGGTTAAATAGGGATAAATAGAACAAGTGCACCTTGCGTTCGGGGGCGGGACTGAATCCCGCAAGTAGTAGTAGCCGTGTACATTGCGATATAAAGATGACGACGACTGCTCTGCCCGAGGCTACTGGTGACGAGTGCTACAAAGTTCGACTCTCCATCGCTTCGTAGCTGGAGTCACACAGTCTAAACTTGATTCATCAGGCATCGCAACCGAGGAAGGGCTGCCAGAAAGGTAGGTAGATTCGACATCGCTAAGCGGCTACCCCACAAGACTAAGAAACTCCGACTATAGCCGGTGTCCATCCCCTTTGCACACGACAAGTCGTTACCTCCTCGAACAGCCAGGCCGTTAGTCAAGAAATCAAGATGTCGCCGCCGCTCATTACGCATATGTACACGGCGGACCCGTCGGCGCACGTGTTCAACGGGCGGGTGTACATCTACCCGTCTCACGACCGGGAGACGGACATCAAGTTCAACGACAACGGCGACCAGTACGACATGGCCGACTACCACGTGTTCAGCACGGCGTCGCTGGACGAGCCGTACGACGTGACGGACCACGGCGTGGTGCTGCGCATGGAGGACGTGCCCTGGGTGTCGAAGCAGCTATGGGCCCCCGACGCCGCCACCAAGGACGGCAAGTACTACCTGTATTTCCCGGCGCGGGACAAGAAGAGCGTGTTCCGGATCGGCGTCGCGGTCGGCGACAAGCCCGAGGGCCCCTTCGCCCCCGACCCGGAACCCATCCCCGGCAGCTTCAGCATCGACCCGGCGTCCTTCGTCGACGACGACGGCGAGGCGTACCTGTACTTCGGGGGTCTCTGGGGGGGCCAGCTGCAGTGCTACCAGGGCGGAAACGACAGGTTCGACGCGAGCTGGCTCGGCCCCAAGGAGCCCGCGGGCGCCGACAAATTCGCGCTGTTTCCCAAGGTGGTGAGGCTGAGCGCCAACATGCGGAAGTTCGCGGGCGCGCCGCAGGACCTCGTCATCCTGGCGCCGGAGACGGGAAAGCCGATCCGCGCCGACGACCACAACAGGCGGTTCTTCGAGGCGGCGTGGATGCACAAGCGCGGGGACACGTACTACTTCAGCTACTCGACGGGCGACACGCACTACCTGGTCTACGCGACGTCGAAGAGGCCCCTGGGCCCGTTCACGTACGGCGGGAGGATCCTGGAACCCGTGCTGGGGTGGACGACGCACCACTCGATCGTGGAGTTTCGGGGGCGGTGGTGGTTGTTCCACCACGACTGCGAGCTGAGCAAGGGTGTGAACCATCTGCGGAGTGTGAAGGTGAAGGAGATCTTCTACGATAAACACGGAAAGATAGTCACTGAAAAACCAGAATAAACCTGACGCCTGCGGGTTTTCCACATCGTATGAGTTGCGCGAAGGGCATATTTGCATAAGAGGTAAACAATTGTATAATAAAATGATAACTCGGCGCTGGCCTATGAAGAAAGAGTTCGGTTTTGCGTAGTTTCATCATTTCCTGCATTTCCATCGATATCCAGAAGGATGGCGGAATTGAGTCGCTCGTCGTCATATGCACTACCCACTGCCTCAGGATCCAAGATGCGACAGAAGCCCCCCTTTACAGCATATCTACGCTTAGTTCAGACGATGTAGCTGCTGGTGCACCGGCACCAGCAGCATATGGCTCGGGTAGCTTCTCCGAGCCGATCCCGCGACCTTGTGTAAAGGCGGCGGAGCGAATATCGCGAACTCGACAGCACTGGGCGGAGTCGGATAAATTATATCATGCCATGATTCGCAATGGTTAAGCCGTTACCCTGCCCACTTCGCTGGTGTTTCCCAGAGCGTCACGCCCACCAATACGGATGTATCCCGCTGGAAGTATCCACGCCGATCGGGCCGCACCCCGCCTTAACGGTCGTAGCGCCGGCGCAAGCGGCGATCTCCCGCATGACGGCAGGGATGGGGTCGTGGCCGGCCGTCACAGTTCACCCCTTTCTACCACCCAAAACATTGAAAACGTAAATCTCGGTGTTCATTACTGCAGAGTGGAAACCACCGTAGCTCCTTGCGATTTCTATTGCTCCGAACGGCAGAGGTAAAGGAATAGCAGAGGGCCCAGACAGAGAGATCCATCTCTTACCATTCCGACGAGATCGCGTTTTCGCGGTTTCGGCACGCAAGAGGTCACAGGAAGGTCCGTGATGGACTCCACACCGATTCATCATATTTTAAGCGAAAACACTTGACGGGTTGTGGAATGTGAAACGCGAAGGCGATGACCGATTGCAACCGAATAAGTACACGATCTATATTGAGTCTAATTAGAAGTCTAAACAGGATATCATATGGTCTATTGCTCTTTTGTCCTCCGTCTTGCCCGGCCCTGCTCACTTATGTCTCCACCTCGTCCGGTCTTCGCGCCCCCTTCTCCATTTCCCCCCATAAAGAATGTTTCACCGCTTGCTGGCGTTGTTGCCGAAGGCCGTCAGCCCTAGGCGGCCGAGGATGGAGTCGGTCATGCCCTTGCGCGATTCCGGGTCGACTCTCTCGGCGACCTCCTTGACGGCGGCCAGGACCCGGATGTGCTCCTTCTTGAGCTCCTCGAACGAGGCGTCCAGCTGGTTGTGCCACGGGTACAGGACGAAGACCTGGAAGCCCAGCGCCGAGGAGGCGACGACGAAGTTCGTCAGCGAAATAAGCCGCGTTACGATCATCTTGTGTGTGTTTATATATATGTATGTGCGTGCGTGTCTTTGTAGGCGTATGTGTATGTGTCTGTTAGTAGTAACGGCGTAAGGCTTCGTAGATCTCGTTGCTTTAGTGAGTGATATAGTTTCTTCTTATTCTATCCTGTGTCGAACGTTAGAGCAGGAAGGGAATACAGATGGACGAAGTGACTAGGATATGCATACGTCAGAGCCTGGAGCCAGAGAGATCAACGACCAAAGGAACGTATAGCGCCTTCAGGCGCCTGGACTAGAAATGGACTGGGGGTTTTCTATGAGGCTAATATTCCGACTTTAGACGTCTCGGAATCGAAGTGAAAAGGAGCTCTAGAGGAACAGAGACGAAAGGAAGAAAATATTGAAACAGAGGGAGAAACCAACTACACACACATGCACACGCACAAACAACAGAGCGAACAGTAGACTAGCAGGCAACAAGAAAGGGATCCATCGCAGTTATGTAAGTTTTTTACCCCGGTACGTATAAGTGGCCACGGGAATCCCTTGGATCAGCTTCCACCGTGTTCGCGGGAATTTTCACCCCCACACCCCCGGCCCTGCTGCTGACCCGGTCCTGGCCAGCGAGTTACAAGGGACCTCAGACCGTTGTCTCTCACGAGGCCGGACTTGTACTGCGCAGTAGAGCAATCTACCTGCGTCGCATGTTCTCACCTGGGGAGCGAGCATATTTCTTCCCTCACAGCCAGGCGAGGCCAAACTGGATGGTCTGGGCTCCGTATCGGGCGCTCAAAGTGGCATGACACATCGTCAAGTCACGCCACGTTTTGAGGGCCGCCCCGGTTAAAAAAAGCTTGTCCCGCGTGGGCGGCGCACGGATTGGGCAAGTTGCGGGCCGACGATAACTACACGCCTTCTACAAAGGGGAGAGTGTCGGTAATAGGTATGGGATTGAATGGGTTTGCTAACTACCGATAGGCTAGGAATAGACACCCCCGGTGAGAATACGTAGTTCCATCTACCTTCCCCATGAGATTTCGATCACATGCGACAGCGGGTGTCGTTACTAAGAAGAATTATCACCCTGGCAAAGGCTTTTCGCTAACCGACATCGGTGTGGTTACCAACAGTTATTCCACCTCAAACATAGGACTGTTATCAAGACGGTCCAGAGAAAGGCTGCAAGTATATGGCAAGGACGGTGAAAGAAGATGGTATGGATTCGGCGACCGGGTGGCTTAGAGCAGTAGCCCGGTATGTCTTCGCGTATGTCATTCATAGATAATTCTAATGTTTCTCTCAAAGAGGGGCTCTAACCCAGCGTTGCGTTTCACTCGACGTTACGAAGTACAAGTCAGGCAATATACGGAATGTATGTATTCGAATCTAAATAGATATTTGCACAACCGGATAGTCCCATCCTACAGACACATGGTAGCGCCAATCCTCCCTCGGGAGGAATTCCCAACACCCCTCGACAACCGCCGCAGCGCGTCCTCGTAGCGGCCGGGGCTGTGATCCATGAGCATGCTGGCGCCGAACCGCACCTCCCGGAACCGGGCCTCGACGTCCCTGACGTACTTGAGCACGACGCGCGTGGCCGGCCGCCCGAAGTGGTGCTGCTGATGTTCGCCGCCGCGGATCCCGGTCCCGGGCTGCACCGGGCGGCTAAGGAAAGCATCCCGCCTCAGCGTCGGCACGCTCTCCACTGCGAACACCTCGCCCGGCGGGAGGAGCTTGCAGCTCATCATTGTAGCGCGGAGCGTCTTGAGGGCGGCGTAAGCCCAGAGCGACTCCTCGTCCTCGTATTCATTTCCCTCTCCTTCTTCCTCCTCGGCCCCATGTCCCTTGCCGTGCTCCCCATCCTCCTCGCGCCGCAGGCCAGCACCGACAGAAGAAGAAGACGAAGACGGTCCAGCGGCGCGAGTCCTACTGCGGTTGTTGGTATTATTGATAGACCAGAACCGGTCCGCGAGCCCCGACTGCATGCTCTCCCAGATGCGCCTCCGCACTTCGGCCTTGGCGGCGCTGTTGTCGGACTTGAATGCGAGCGCGAGGGCCTGGAAGTCGTGCAGGACACCGAGTGAGAGGTAGGGCACGAGGTCGTTGCCGTGTACGATGCTGGTGATGAGGCCGCGCGTCGCTTTCTGCAGGGCTGGGGACATGGTGGCGGGCGGGCCGTATGCGTAGACGTGGATCGGTCGCCCGGCGGGCAGGCAGACATGGGCGGTGCTGCTGCTGCTGCCCACCTGTCCCTCCCCTCCTCTCATGTGTAACCCGCCGTGGTGCTGATGCTGGCCCGATGTGACGAACGCGGTCCCCATAGAGGCGGGTTCAGCAAGCATGGCGCCCAGCAGGGCCGTCACGGCACCGCCGAGGGAGTGTCCGCAGAGGACGAGCCCGTAATCCGGGAATTCTTCCAGGGCCTCTTTGAGCGTGGCCAGGACCCGGCCGTCGCCTCCATACAGGAGACGTCGCGCGGACGCATGAATTCCCTTGTGCACCTTGTACGGCTTCCCCCGCCAGACTAGGTCGTCGTAGTCGCACATCATATCCACCAGGACGTCTTCGAATCCCAGGGTGCCACGGCAGGCGAGCACGACGGCTTTAGATTCTTCGTCGAGAGCGATGGTGTGAACGAGTGGTACTCCCGTGCCGGTAGACCCGGTCGAATCCGATCCGCCTTGGGGATCCACGAAAGAGGAAAGTAAAATGCTGTGCTGCGGCAGCTCGGTGTGGTGGGCAAAAGATCGAATGTCTCTGTGCGTTTCGTCCAACGGCTTCAGCACCGGCATCTCCTTTCTTATCCCCATGAACCTCAGGAAGTTCCAGCCATACGCGGCGGACGCATACCGACTATACCTAGTGATATTCCTGAGTAGGTGGAAGTCAGGGAACAAGCCATCTACTGAACCCGTTCGTCGAAGGGAGTCTACAGCGTCGGATTCGCTGTAGGCGCTCCTTGGATTGAGTGACGACAGCACTAACGAAGTCCGAGAGTCGGTTGTTTTCAATGTATAGATGCTCGGTGAGTATAGATGAGATTTGGCCTTCTTGTGGCCTCTTGGAAGCGCCATTGGGTCCGCATAAGGGTTGCTGCCTCTGAGGTTTGATGTGCTGGTATGTGATTGGAGCTCTGCCCTGTAGTAGGTCGGGGAAGGCGACCGGCTGTCATAAGATGCAACAGAAAAGGCGTCGGTAAGAGACACCACCGAATTGCGACGGCGATGTGAAGCATCTACAGATCCTGTCCGCGAGTGATCCTTATACAGCTCCGGGCTGTTGCTAAGGTCGCCCAGGTCTCTGGATGAGAAGTAGTTGGGATTGCCCCGTTGGGGTGGTTGCGGTGGATTTCCCGGCTGGAGGAAATATGATTTGCGATCTGCGGGTGAACCTCTCCCTTGCGCAGCCGTTGGTGTGCTCTGAGAGGATCTGTTACTGCCCCAAGCAGGTTTCGTTGTTGCCTTCTGCTTATTACAAAGAGTCGGGTTATCCGAGTTCGAGTCTCTGTTTAGAAGATTTGATACAGTCCCCTTTTTCAGGGCATTTCGAAACCCGCCTTTCTTTTCGCCGGTCTTCGAAGACGAGCTCTCAGACAGCTTCGGCTTCTTAGATCGATGCCTGTGCCCAGCTCGCGAGCTGGAAGGTGGATGCTGAAGGCCGGGCCGGGTCTCGTCTAGCGGGCGTCGAACCTTTTTCTGGTTGGCAGCATTTTCGACGTCCTGTGGCGCAGGCGGATTAGATATGCGGTCATTGGAAGAGACCGCGTTGGAGGGAGTTCCAGCGCCAGCCGAAGATATCGGCCGTTGTTGGTTAGCCAGTCTTCCCTTTGTTGACGTCTGCGCAGTGTATCCTAATGAGCCCGTCTGAGACCTATAGTCCTTAGGGGGAACCGCCGGAGGTTGATCATCGATCTTCCCCTGTTCAGCATTCCGGGAGTTAGAAATCTCGTTATTTTGCACCTCAATCACTTCGATTGTTGGCTGGTCCTCTTCCGCGCCGTTCGCATTTATCCGTCGTACCCTATTCCGACTGAGTCGATAGACAACTTTATGAATAGGAGCCTTCTCATATATTCCAGGCATAGGACTGGAAGGATCACTGACTTCGCTTTCGACCAGATCGACACCAGGAGGAGCCACCAGGGGCAGAGACGACGTGCCTTCGACTTCTACCGTGATAGTCTTCGTGACGGCTGTTGAAGTCGTGATAGACACTTTTGCGTCCTCGGGAAGAGAATTCATAATATGGCGCTCTAGAAGTTCGTCATCAACGTCACTGCTGTAATTCTGTGTCGTACCATGCCTTTCAATCGCCCCGATCGCATCATCAGTACCGTCATGTGCATTCCCAGCTCGAGTGTAATCCCCCTTATGAACCCCGTACAGGCTGTCTTCGTGCATGCCGATGGGCTCATCGTCATCGAAGACGACTACGTCCCAGATCACCTCTTCGTAGCGGAGGCTACGAGATTCCACCTCGATCATCTTCCGACATTGGCTCTGCAGGTATGCGAGACCACACAGACCAAGAATTAGATCGATGATGCCGACCCTTTCACCTTGAATACCAGTGGCGGGATTTTGGAACTCCCTACGAACGAGGGTGATGATACTGGCAATGGCCCTCGAAGAGTCCGTGGACCCGAAAAATTGATCGAGAAAGGATAGGAAGAGCTGCGATACTTGAGAAGCGGTAGAGACAGCAGTTCCAGTGAAGTGGAAGCCAGTGGTAGTCCAGAATTCGATTCGATTGAGACTCTGATGGAGACTCTCAAAGCTCCGTTCCAGGATCGTCTCAGCGTCGGCCCGGCCCAGGTCGGACCGGGAACGAGACACAACATCTTTCCCCGCCCTGTGCAGTATACCCTCGAGTATGCCTCGGCTGAGTTCGAGACTGGAGAGAGTTGTAAACTTTGCGGCGCTCAGGCCGTAACCGCCGATAGCAGTGCCGACCCGGAGGGCGAAAGAGGTGGAGCGAGTGGCTAGGCTGACGGCGTTCGCTACCGGGGTCGGCAGTAGTGTCCTCCCTGGGGAAGACTGAGGATGTGTCGGTGCAATAGCCTCTGCATCTTGAATACGGGCTGCATCTTGCGCATGTCCGATAGGACCAGCAAGAGCAAGGGCATGATCCATAATCTCCAAGATGTCGAGGGCGAGCCGGACTCGAGAAAGACTCGGAACGGCATCCGGCAGTGTTACCGGAACTTCACATTATACAAATGCAATCAACGTTTTTGGTTGGTTTATGAATGGTGATACGGAGTAGAAAGCTACTAAGTCAATAGTGGGATGTATGAACAAACAGGTGGCGATTTCTTTCGAAAACAAGATAGGAGAGCTATGGGGCCGGGTTCTTTACCGCTCCTATTCAGTATCTATAGCTCCGGACGGTCTTATTACTAGGGTGTTAAATACAAGCCTTAAAAGCTTAAAGGGCCCTTAACCGACAGGTCGGTAGCCCTTCTCATCGTTTAGTCTTGTTTCAGCAGGAAACAGCTTCCATATACGTCACACACGTACAAGTCAAGTTCTCGGGGATTAACTTGATCATGTCACATGAATTCTCTTATGCATTTGGGCGTCAACGTTGTCCAGCAAGACGTGTCACAACTTTTTACCAGTACATAATGCAACTTTTACTAGTACACAATGCATGTGATAAAAGAAACGTGGGGTAATAACCTATGGGGGTTCTAGGGCTTCCAGGGCTTCCATTTACATACATTAGTTAGTACATACAGCCTTGAAGCCGGGGACACGAATGTCGGTGTAGATCTTAGGTAATTGCCCGATTCTCCCAGTGTGGCCGGGCCAATTGCGAACTGGTAGGTGCTTGGCATTTCGTATGCCTTTTTGCATTTGCCGCCCATTTTAACACGTTGAAGTCCCTTCCTGGGAAGAAGTATCGATCAAGCCCCTGCATAGACTTTTAACTTCGTACGTAAAAGTTTCAGCGGGCATGGGCCTTGTTATTCATGAACGACAATAAGATGCAGGAACCTGGTGATCATCTCTTGAACCCCATCACATAATCAAGCAAGGATATATTTTGCCTGCCTCAGCCGCGAAACAACCATCTAAACACGAAGAATGTAAGTAATAAATAAGGAATCAAGGATCCTAACTGCTGCGCTGTGCTGTGCTGCACAGCTACTACTATTCTTAGCGACTCGATATCTGCCGCCTACCGCTAGCGTCCTAATGGCTACCTACATAGGGCCGGGTACATGGGTTTTTACGAGGCTGAGCCAGCTCAAATCAGCCAGAATAGTCCAGGGGTAAAAAGGATCTAAAGGCTGGTCGGAAACACTTGAATCGAGTGCCCTCAAATCGGCATAAAGCCAAGGAACGAAAGCAACCTGAGACGCCTTCGCCTTTTCCTTTCTTTCCCGTCAAATCCCTCATTGATCCAGCCTCTGTCGTTAAATTTTATGATCACTCTCCGATTCCCACTTCCATTCGTTTTGTGAAGTCGCACCGTCCTACCACGCTCGTTTTCCAGAGTGACGGCCCCAACTAGTATCTGCGATTATCTGCCTTTGCCGAACGCGAAACGGACATACCTAGGTCACGGAGATACACATACCCACAAATGTCTGAACAAGGCCTCTTCTCGTCCGACCTCATCCCTGCGACCGTCGTGGCCGCTCTGCCCGAAGGCTACACAGCCCGCGCCCTCCGAAAGTCCGACTACGATGCCGGCTTCCTAGACTGCCTGCGGGTGTTGACGACTGTCGGTGAAATCAGCAGAGAGGCCTTCGAGGAACACTACAGGTGGATGGAGACCCAAGAGAGTTATTACGTCTTGGTCATCGAGGACGGAAACAGAGAGAAGCCCGTCATCGTCGGCACGGGCGCGCTACTCGTAGAGAGGAAATTGTAAGACTTTCCATTCCGGGGGAGACGACGTCGTGGTTAGCATCATCATGTATGGAAAGGGGCGTCAACAATCAGCTTGGGCCCCGGAGGGTGCAGGGGTGGGAGGATAATGCAGGGCACAACCATAACAGCATATGCGCGCCTTTTGCTGACCTACGCCTTCCTCACTACAGTATCCACGGCCTAGGCCTGGTAGGCCACATCGAGGACATCGCGGTCGCCAAGGACCAGCAGGGCAAGAAGCTCGGCCTGCGCCTCATCCAGGCCCTCGACCACATCGCCGAGAAGGTCGGCTGCTACAAGACGATCCTCGACTGCAGCGAAGCGAACGAGGGCTTTTATATCAAGTGCGGCTTCCGGAAGGCGGGACTGGAAATGGCGCATTATTATGGGAAGTGATAGCAAGAGTCAAACCCCGGCGCTGGGTCGAGGCTTTAGGCATAGGAGCTGTTGCATATGATGAGACGAGGCGTTGGAGCGATCATAGAATTGATATTGAGGCTGATAATGCTGGGACTTTGGCCCTCTTTGCTGCCGCTGAGGAACCCATAGGGTATGGTTGATGAGCAAGCATTGGGAACGGACCTAGACTACCTATTGCCTTATCATGTTAATTTTCATCTGATATGGCGTCGGTGGGAAAGACCACTCAGTGTGTTTCTACAAATTCCATGAAGTAGGCAGTTTCATCCGCTTGTTGCCCCATGCCACAAAATGCAAAGCCCACAGGTCCACACCAAGAACATTACGACCCTGTACTGAACGAGATACCTGGGCTGCCAACACCGGCGAGTACCGGTAGGGCCCGAATCGCTCCGGATGCTGACGAGCCCACCATGGCCGCTGACGAGACCATCATCATCTCTGGGAGGGGATAGCCCTACGAGCGATGTCGTGACTGCGAGCCGTACTCCTTCTGCAATGGCTCCAGAATTGAGAGGCAATCATCTATACCGTGCACCGATCGCATCCAGAGACCCCCTTGTGGCCACGCTAGACGGACTGAGATATGGTCCAGTTAAAAGTAGAAAGGAAATGCATGCCAGTATATTAAACTGTGGCGTAGCTGGCAGGCTCTCAACGAAATGGTTAAGCCACCTCTGACCACCTAGTATATCCCATCCCTGTCCAGGCCATTTATATTCCGAACCGAATTTCCCTTTTAATAAAGTCCAAATAACTAAGCCTTTATTGTCCGTTATTATCATCAGCCAGATCTTTATTATCCGATTCGCATATTTCGGCTATTGGATATAAAAGGTGCTCAACTATTTTTGCAAGAACACAAACAGCTATGACCTCCTTGGGCTACTTACATACATCGGAATGGGGGGCTACTCATATATGCTGAAGCGTAAGCACAAGCCCGACTCGGTATCTTCTTATTCGACGCATCATACGTAAGAGTTCTTATAGATCTACAGGTACCTTTCCCTCCTCGCCTCGATTCGAGGACTGTATGAATATGTGTCATAAATTCCGAATAGGGGCAGTAGTACCCTCGATGCCCAGTCTGCAGGATGTTTTTGTCCGCCTGCCACTGCTTCGGACGACCACACCCCGTAATGTCGCATGGAAAACGCCATGGCGGTTCGCGGCGCGCCAGAGGCCAAACCTAGCGTTACGGTTGTTCAATGAGGTTCGTATGGTGACGTTAACCCCCCTCCTATTTGACATGTGAAAGTGGCATGGCATGTGGTAGATCGCTGCAAACGTCAAGGTGGCATGCAAGTAAGCCAACCTGAACGCAGCCGATATGCGAATATCGTATCATCACATCCCCTTCAAACACCTATATGGCGCCTCTCTTCTGCTATAGCCGAGGTTGTCATCGACGGTTGCAGCGGTACTTGGAAGCTCAGAGACATCTATAATATCGTGATCTCAAGCTAGCCACCCAATTTCCCTTCTCCCCCAATCTCTATGAAATACTATAACTTAGGAATTTCCCTCGTAAGGCAGTTTGAACTTGATCAATCCTTGCCGGGCCCCCAAGGTTCGGTGTTGCTTACGGCCAATCCCTCCCGGACTTCGGATATCCCCACTCCCCTCCCCTTCGGCACCGACACGCAGCAGGCACACATCGTCGCCTTTCAAGGATACGTGCCTATAGTATCCACGCACGAATATCATAATCGATACTCAAAGGCAGCTGAGGAAAATGACTAATTGTCAGGACGTCCGGAGCGCGTTGATCAGAACGCACCTTGCTTTGCTTCAACGGGAGTAAGTAGTTAATCTTCGTCAAGCGAAGGAGCGCACCTATGGATGAGCCGGTAACGCAAGGGGGAAACACCGACCCAGCTGCCTGCGTTTGAGTTCGGTTGTCAGTCCGCAGTTCATACTACGGACATATGCACACCTTTCTGCGTAGTTCGGGAGGATCGTAGCGCTGATAAAACCAACCAACCACTAGCGTACGCACAAGGAGCCACTGGTATGACACGCCGCGGGTGGTTGCCTTTCACAAGAAATCGGGCAAAGTGTATAGGAGCCGCCTGGGGACACCCCAGAGTTATGCGTACATAACCCGAAGCGAGAACGAGGATGAGGGGGAGAGCGATGCAGCCTGGGAGTTAATCTGACTCGTCTCTCCCTCCCCCTCGCGCCATCATTTCCCCTGGCTCTTCCCTCTGTTCACTTCCATCTTTCGGTAGCACACATAACGAAAATACTTACAAAATGTTCCTGCCCTTTCACGATCCTTCCGCCATGTCGGCGCCGGGAAAGACAGAACTCGCCGTGCCGGCGCGGCAGTGGGCGATGGGCGCCGAGGCTTTCAACAACGTGATGCCGCACCACGCGAGCATCCAGGCGCTCTGGGAGACCAAGTGGAAGTTCCCGTGCTCCAAGGGCGTGTACCCATTCCACGATGGCGCGTGCGAGGACTTCGAGCCCGTGTTCCGGTACCTCATCGCCAGCGACGTCAACGACGGCACCTCGCCTGCGTACACGCGCGCCTTCCTGCCGGCGGCCGAGGCGCTCGAACGGCGCGGCGACGAGGCCGCCACACGAGGCGAGGACAAGATGGCGAGCGAGCTCTACCTCCGCGCCGCCTGCGTCCTGCGCATCGCGCGCTTCCCGTACATCAGCTCGTACCCCCGCGTCAGCGACCCCGTCAAGTGGGACGCCTGGGAGCGGCAGAAGAGGGTCTACATGAAGGCGGGCCGGACGTGGGACGCCCCCGTCACCGAGGTGCACATCCCGCACGTATTCAAACGGGGTGCCGACCGCGACACGATCCCCGCGTATGTGCGGGTGCCGGCAGAAGCACCAAATAATGACGGCCAAGCCGACGGGCTGGCGGACAATGGTCACAAGGCCCATGGCACAGAGCAGAATCACCACAGGAAGTACCCCACCGTCCTCCTGTTCACGGGCCTCGACGGCTACCGCCCGGACAACACGACGCGGTGCGACGAGTTCCTCGCGCGCGGGTGGGCGTCGATCGTGCTGGAGATCCCGGGGACGGCAGACTGCCCGGCGGATCCCTCGGACCCGTCGAGCCCGGACCGGCTCTGGGACAGCGTGCTCCGGTGGATGGAGGAGGACGGCACGGTCCGCTTCCGCTTCGACACGGACCGGGTGCTGGTCTGGGGCCTCAGCGCGGGCGGCTACTACGCTGTGCGGATCGCGCACACGCACCGCGCGCGGCTGCGGGGCGCCGTCGCCCAGGGAGCCGGCGTCCACCACTTCTTCGACCGCGAGTGGCTCGACCGCGCCGACGGCCACGAGTACCCCTTCGACCTGTCGCCTGCCATGGCCGCCAAGCACGGCTACGAGTCCGTCGCCGAGTACAAGGAGGGCGCGCAGAAGAAGTTCTCGCTGCTCGAGCAGGGCATCATCCAGGGCCCGTCTACGAGGTTACTGCTGGTTAATGTAAGTTTTGATCTGATCCAACCTCCCTCGTCCTGTACGGGGCTAGTTTCAATTTTTCCTTGGGGGTCTTGGGAATACATTTTGCTAACACCAGAGGAAATTACAGGGCACCCTGGATGGCTTGATGCCTATCGAGGATTCGATGATGCTGTTTGAGTACGGCAGGCCTAAGGAGGCGAGGTTCTTCCCGGGGGCTTTGCATATGGGATACCCGTTGGCAAATGCATCGGTGTATCCGTGGATGGAGGAAGTAATGGCTTCTAAGTAATGCTTTCTAGCTTGATAGTATGGGAAGAAACAGGAATCGAACAGGGATATCGCGTGCCTAATACAATATAATGGGTCGTCTGTGCACTCTCCATTTAACTAGATCCTCTTTGATTTTGTAAACTCTATAAATGGGGAAGCGCTTAGCGCCACGTATTACGATTTCGTAGCAACCGCGGGTCTCTTTTACCGGCCCATCCACCCACCATCGACAACGAGCGTATGCCCGCTCACATACGCACTACTCCTACTTGCGAGGTAGACCACGCTCCCCTTGAAGTCGTCGGGGTTCCCCCACCTACCCGCCGGTATGCGGGCGCTGATGCTCTCCAGCCTCTCCTTGTCGTTCAGCAGGGCGGTGTTCATCTCGGTGGCGATGTAGCCGGGGGCGATGGCGTTGACGGTAACGCCGCGCGCGGTCCAGCTGTTGGCGAGGCTCTTGGTGAGCTGGCCGACGGCACCCTTGCTGGCGGCGTAGGCGGGCACGTTGAGCCCGCCCTGGAAGGTCAGCAGGCTCGCGAAGTTGACGATGCTGCCGCGGCGGCCCGTCGCCGGCGAGGGGTCCAGCGACAGCATGTGCGCGCCCACGTCCCGGCACAGCGCGAAGACCGAGTTCAGGTTCACCTGCATCACGGCGTCGAAGTCGGCCGTCGGGAACGCCTCGGGCGCGTGCCGCCGCTGGATCCCCGCGCAGTTCACCAGCACGCGCACCACGTGCCCGTCCCCGAGGATCCGCGGCGTCAGCGCCTCCACGTCCGAGGGCGACGACAGGTCCGCCGCGTAGATGGGCGCCTTCCGGCCCAGCGCCTCGACCGCCTTCTGCGTCTCCGTGTTCGACGTGTCGCGCTACTCGGCGGTCGGATCTCTCGTAAGCTTACGTTGTCGTCCCGCGAGCTTGCGTGCGAAAGGGTGTGTGTTTGGTACGTAGGCGGGGTGCTCGATGGTGGCAGGACATACGAAACTTACCTGAACTAGGATGACGTCCGCGCCGGCCTCGGCGAGCGCAATGGCGACGGCTTGACCAATCCCGCGCGTGCCTCCCGTGACGAGAGCCGTTTCGCCCTTGAGCGAGAATAAGCTGTCCATTTTGAAGGTGTCCCGTTGTTGCTTGCTCATGTACTCTTCAATAGAACAGCGATCCCTTTCACAGCCATCAATGGGGGAGGAAGTCCTCAAATCTTTATTGCGCCGTCACCAATCGACTCCCGCTTCCGAATCTGTTCCTTGGAACCAAGGGGATCCCGCCGCAGTTGTGTCCGAAAACAGCGATATAGAGTGGGCGGATCGACCCGCTGACCCCGCAAAGCTAATTCTACACTGCAGTAAACGTTAATACTACTATGGTGTTAGCGGTAAGATTTAAAACACTGCCAGGTCGCTGCGCTAAGGCGCCACTACATCTTTCCGTTTCGGGTTAGCTCAAATGTTTATGTAACTTATTATTTTTTATATAAGTAGTTATAAAATATATATAAAGCATTATATTAATATTATATATATATTATATACATTATAAACGTTTAAAAGTTTAAAAATATATAAATTTAATATGTAGTTTAGCGATGTACCTGTGGCTAATCCGTGTAAAGGCTACACCTAAATTGGGTAGTATGACTACTAGCGCGACCCACTGCTACCTGACAGTGTTTTAAATCTTTTGCCTGATACCATAGTAATAGCGTTTACGTTATCCCCGTACGTGAGGGGTCAAAATCGGCGAGCATGGCGTTCAGAAATGGCGAATTTCACCGAGCCTAATAGCGCCTTACTGGGTCGAGTTGTTGTCGGTAGGTAGTCCAGATCACAGCGGGATGCGGGGGGGCAACCCTCCACAATTCTTAGCACATTTTACTGGAGTGACGGCGAGCGTCGAAGAGAGAGACCTTGTTATTCGACTCCACGGAGAAGATTTCTATCGGAACAGTTACAGTCCAGGGACCGGTTTAATGTTAGTGATAAGCAAGTAGATAGTCGAGCCTTTTTGCTGTAGGGATAGAGCTCTTCATGGATTCATCCTTCTACTTATACGATCCTTCTGGTTTCATTTCTCCGCATAAACTCCTTTAGGCTTTGTTCGAGACTGTAGCAATCATAAGCCCCTTAGCACAGTAGAGAAAATAAACGGCATCCGGTTCCATACCCGCAGAATGCCCGCCAGCGAAGTCCGAGCATCGGTCCTCCACGGGGCCCGAGATTTAAGAGTCGTAAGTTCGAACAGACGAAGAGCCCACACCGGCCAATGGATTGATTCATCGGCTTACTTGACGGCGACCGCAGGAACAAAGGCCCCTCCCGCCCCCGGCCGCGGATGAGGTGCAGGTGGCCGTGCAGGCGACGGGCCTCTGCGGCTCGGACCTGCACTACTTCAGCCACTACCGGAACGGGGACATCCTGGTGCGCGAGCCGCTGACGCTGGGCCACGAGTCGGCGGGCGTCGTGACGGCGGTCGGGTCGGGCGTGGGCGGCCCCGGGGCCCTGAGCGTCGGCGACCGCGTCGCCCTCGAGGTCGGCCTGCCCTGCGAGGCCTGCGAGCTCTGCCGCCAGGGCCGCTACAACATCTGCCGCGGCATGTCGTTCCGCAGCTCCGCCAAGGCATTCCCGCACGCCCAGGGCACCCTGCAGGACCGCATCAACCACCCGGCCCGGTGGTGCCATAAGTGAGTTTTTGTGACTCTTTTCTTCTTTTTGTGCAGGAGGTGACGATGAAATCAAGGGATGGGCGAGTGGCAGTACCTTGAAGCTAACGGCTGACTGTCCGTTGATAGACTGCCGAGCAACGTCACCCTGGAGCAGGGCGCGCTGGTCGAGCCGCTCGCCGTCGCGTTCCACGCCCGGGACCGCGCGGCCCTGGCGCCGGGCGCCACGGTGCTGGTCCTGGGCGCCGGCGCCGTGGGGCTGCTCTGCGCGTTCGCGAGCAAGGCCGCGGGCGCCCGGACCGTCGTCATCGCGGACATCCAGGCGGACCGCGTGCAGTACGCCGTGGACCACGGGTTCGCCGACGTGCCGCTGACCGTGCCGCTGCCGGCGCGGCGCCCGGAGACCGTCGACGACAAGCTGGCGTACGCGCGCGATCTCGCCGAGCGCGTCAGGGCCTCCCCGGCGCGCGACGGCGGGGAGCCCCTCGGCGAGGTCTCGGTCACGTTCGAGTGCACAGGCGTCGAGTCTTGCATGCAGACCGCGATATACGTGAGTTACCTTCCACCCCCACCCTTTTCATCGACCTTGATTGCAAAGGACGGAGAGCAATGGGTGCGCTGACGGTGTGATTCAGGCAACGCAACCCGGTGGCAAGATCATGATCATCGGCATGGGCACGCCGGTCCAGACGCTCCCTATATCGGCGGCTTCCCTGCGAGAAGTCGACCTGGTGGGCGTCTTCCGATACGCGAACAATTATCCGGAGGTCATCAACCTGCTAGCGAGCAAGGACGAGTCGCTACCGGATGTCGGTAAGCTGATCACCCACCGATACAAGGGGCTGAGCAGTATCCCCGGGGCTTTCGATATGGCGGCCAAGGTCAAAGACGACGAGGGAAACCTGGTCCTAAAGGTACTAGTGGATATGTCGGAGGAAAGTAGTTAGTTATCGTGTAGACAAGAAGACCCTAGAGTTCACGTCCGTAGACCTGTCTAATTATGTCAGATTTGGCCCATGTTCTCCCGATTTCCGATCGTGACGTGATATGAGAGCCTGTTGCCTCTACACACGTTAAAATCGAATTGACTCGTGAAGTCCAAGTGCGCAGCCAGGGCTCTAAAATTAGACCACTATACGCTACAAACCCAACTTATGATACGAAGTACGCGGGACCACTCTAACTCCTTTGCTTCATCAACCGTGATTACATATAGATTTGTGTGTAGTGCCCAACGCCTAGTGAAATCTTGCATTGACCAACTCGAGAAACAACGCTTCGAGCTACCCCTGAAGCCCCTTTTCCTTGTTCGATCTCGACATTCTACGAAGCCACTTCAACCATTGAGTCTGTCTTTTCCCATTCTTCTTTGGGTCTGCGATCAGGCGGTCGGAATCGAAACTCTTATGCCCCTGGCGGTTCACTTCGGTACTGGGTCTTGTATTTGCCACGTCTTGAGAGCTTGCCTCGGAGATCTGGTCCCCGGTGGTCTTCGTGTCAATCTCTTCTGATGCTTCGGTAGTTATTTGCGGAGCACGGTTAGGATTCTGCTTTTTCGGATCGGCCACAGCATATGAAGTGCTTCTATTCTCGTTCCTCGTCCGACCAGGGGATGCGTCAATACTGTTCTGATCGTCTGGTGCATTTATTAATACGCCGTCTTCCCATTCTTTCTCGGTCGCTCCTCGTTCTTTCAATTCATTTATGAACTCTTTCAGAACATTTACGAGCTTTCCCTCTTCACCTGCAGCTTTACATAGCTGAAGACCACGTATCGCTGCTCTCAATAGTGAGAATTCGCGTTTCTTCCGTTTCGGACCACGTTGTTGCCAAGGAAGGCATTCATTGGGATCCGCGCCTGCGCGTAGGAGAAGTAGTAACACAGAAATATGTAAATAGTCTAGCCACGCCGGAGCGTCCAGTCCACCCGGTGAATTCCAAAGCTGGGGGTCTATGGAACGAAAATGCAACGACCATATTGAGGTTCCCTCGAAATTCTCCATAGGCCCGAATCCCATCTCTAGGAGGAACGAGACTCCCTCATAGTGCATAGGTTGTGCTGCGACCCAAGGCAAAAAATGGCAAATCTCGTGGCCGAGGAGAGAGAGACCTGGTTTTTGGAGTGATTCGGGACCCTTAATAGCGACTTGCTGTCTGAGGTACTGATATAGGCCATGATGAACAGCAAAAGACGTGAACGTGGCATATTGGCAGTCTTTAACTCTGATCACTCCCGGCCAGTGGTCCTCAAACGCATCATACCAGGCTGACCAATGAGAGTCGATACCCGGGTCGCTCCCAAACCCCTCTAAAACCATTTTGTTTCCTTTAGACATTGCCCGCAACCTCATGAGGTGCTCCGACATGGTCGTGTCAATGGCGGTTATACCCGGTGAGTTAGCGACATATTCTATTGGGTGTCCGCATGCGTCGCGTGCTCTTTCACCAGCATAACTAGCCATTTTAAGAAGAATAGGCCAGTCTGATATACCGCCGGTACGGTAGGATTTAAGCATCAGAACTGCACTATAGAACAGACGTAGATGTGGATCGAAATTGCCACGGATGCCGTTGGCAAACGTATCCCAGTCGTATCCTCTCAAGAACTCTGAGACAGAGCGATGTAAGAATGTAACTCGTGCGTTTATAAACTTGTTTGTAACATCGTAGATGTCCGTATCAGGAGCCCCCGTCAGGTTATTGATGACTTCCTGAGTGAACTGACTTGGCCGGATTTCAATGAGACCCAGGCAACGGCTTTTAAGACGGTGTTCCATCTCATTGTAGCGATACTCTAAGTCCGAATCTGTTATCGGACTAACCGCTGTTTGAATCACCGTCTCATGAGTGGCTTGCTCTGCAAACCATAGGCCCAATACACTCAGTTCGGTGTAGTCCGGATTGCAGTAGACCAGCCGTAGTAATTTCGCTGTCTGAAGATGATAAGTGTTAGGGACCCGACAAAGCATGACGTCGTATAAATCGTAGAGGTCCGTGGGAAGTTCGTCTACTCGTCGTTGTAGGTCTTCGATCCCGTCATAGTTCTTTAGGCCGTCTATGAGGGAGTCCACAACAAGGCGGACCCAGAGAAATACACCATCTGAAGAAGCTACGATTGACCACACAAGTTTGCTGGCATTAGCTGGGTCCCTGGTAAGGAGCGTCTGCATCCTGTTATGCTTCTCTAGCCTCTCGTCGACGTAAAGGCGTATGTCGTCATGTGTCAACTGGTGAATTTTCAAACTGGGACAATCGGCAAATGCTTCCTCAAATTCGTTCAATGGCCGACTAGCAAAGACGGCTTTGACATTGGGCAGCTCTGAAAACGATCGTCCGAGGTCGAGCAGACTTCGGACGTGGGTTGCTGAAACCTTTGGGTCAAATTCATCGAGCCCATCTATCGTCAGGAAGAAAGCGGCTTCGGTTTGTGTGGTGAACAGCCTCTCAAGGGCTTTTCTTGCCTCCAGTAGCGATGGTCTACCAATGCTCTCCTCATGGAGTAGTAGATGGTGAGATCTGTCTTCGAATGCAACCGGGATCAAATCCGGTCGTCGTTTTAGCAGGTTATAGAGGAGAGAGAGCACCAGACCGTATTCGGATTTCTGCATGTTAGAACCCTTATAGTAGAAGTAGAATGACGCCTGCAGGAGCTCTCTTCCAGCTGCCCAGACATTGAGGTGCTGTATGGTCCTCGGATCATCCCTCAAATATTTCATCAAGGTGGACTTTCCTGAACCAGGTTTCCCTGTGATCCAGTATGCCCCAGTATCTTCCTGGAGAAAATCAACAAAGTTGTCCCAGGGCTTCCCCTTGACCTTTGGGTCATGGAAAAGCCAGTCGAAGGTACTTGCATAAGCACCGCCAATACTCTCTTCCCGATCGGTCATAGTTGGATACCAGAGAGAATGCAAAATGGTGTCGACAACTCTCTTCCATGCTGTCGGATCGTCTAACCTGGACTTCAAGGACATGGGACTTGGAGATCGTGAAAGTGAGGAAGCATTTATACCAGCAAGAAGCTCTTGGTAGAGGTCCAGTAACTCCTTATACCTGGCATCTGTCGCCCGCTCCATCCCGCTCAGCAACTCGATCATTTGCTTTATTTCCAAGGAAGAGTCTGCCTGGGCGCTTGAGACACGCTCGATTGCATCACGCAACCGATGTGGATCCTCATTTCCAAGCGTGCCGATTTCTTTCTTGATGTCAATGAGGATTCTCAGTTGGATTTCCTCACGGATCGAATAGAGGCTTTTTTCGGTAGTCTGTATGTCTTCGGCATCCCACATACCCCTTGCTACTGTCCTGAGACTTTTCCATTTCGACTTCTTGTCTGTCGTGACTTTGCTCAAGTCTGCGCTAAGCTTCCTGCCAATCTCAGCTGCCCTGGAAGCTAGTAATCTGAGTTCCTGTACAAACATGAGCGTCCGAGTCGCATTTACCCGTTGACAAGGAAGTTGAAGAAGTTGAAGAGGCTTAGGGCACCCCGACGTGCCTCCCCCAAATTGAGGAAGCAGGCAATGGAGGGAGGTACAAGCTTTACCACCCCCTTTAACTCATTGCAATGAACGAGTTGTGAACATACAGATATGCTCAAACATAGGCACTTCACATCAAGTCTCGGATTCTATTTCTCTTGGCACCCTCAAGGAAGTCTGATTGATTGCCGAAGTCAATCACTAAAGGGAGGCACAGCAACACTTCAAAATAGGACTGAGCACCTTCATAGGCTTCTCTTACCCTTTCATCTGCACTGGGTTCTGGTTTCTCCGCCCCTTCCTGCTCGATGCCGCTTGTCAATTGAGATTCGAGACTCTTCGTTGCGCTCTGGATACTTGTGGCCACGGTCGTCAAGTCCACGTTCCTCTCGGTCGCGCCGAGATGGTAGACTTGCTTCACATCGGATACGAACTCGATCGAGAAAATGACAAGCTTAAGGGCGCTTCCGGCGAGACCGAGGGAGCTTCCCACGACATCCATGTCGGATTGAACTATAAGAAGATGACCGAGGACAGCATATGAACTATTCACGGTTCACAGCATGGTTATGAGAGGAAGATGGATGTCAAAATCCATGAGTAACTCGAAGCTTCGCTCATGGGCAGCCTCGTTTCGGGATCAGCCAGTGGCTTGCCCTAAACGGCAGTAATACATATATTTATTGTGGCTGATGCTGCATGCACCTGTGGGGTTCTCTCTTGTGCTGCGCCCATTGCATGAGCTCCCTGTAGCCTGCGCTGCACGATGCACGTTGGAACCAACAGCAACTTGCATGAAGGGCCTCTCTGGCGGCGATCGGCTTTGTATGCCGCGCTCTCTCCACCGGGGTCTGAGGATAAGGCTGTGCCACGAAGAAATGCATGTTCTATTATTCGTCTAAAATGTGTTACCTTGGAAGACAGAGTCTACAGAAAATTGCGCCTTAGTCTCTTAAGACAAACTAGGTGTTCCTGTAATGCAGGTAATGTGGCTTGGAGTCTGCCCATGTAACTCCAAGTGTCGAGACGTGGCTTTATTACTCCACGAGGAGCCACCATGGGCCACCCGATGGCACCCACTGTCCTCTATATCGAGGGAGCGCATTCGGATCAGAAGCCGTTGGGCATCGTCTTACCCGTAAGCTTATCTGGGAAACCGAAGTTGATGCCGAAAGGCGGGTACACGAATCTTTGCACCTTGCCCTCCTTCTCCAGGCCTTCCGAGTAGTCGTTCAGGATCTTCATGTCTTCGGCATCCAGGTCTACGATCTGCATGTTTGACTTGATGCGCTCCTCGTTGACCGACTTGGCCAGCACCGTGGAGCCTCTCGCAACTGATTCATGGCTTGGTTAGCATACTTGCGCCACATTCGCATATTCAAAGCGCTTGGTGAGAGTATCTAGGACTTACCGTGATAGCTCAACAGCACAGTACCAGGGCTGACACCTTTCCTCTCGGCAACCTTAACAACAGGCTCGGCCTTGAACAGCGGGCTGCCGGTGCTGCCAAGGGGGCTGTAGGCGACAACGTGGATGCCCTTCTCGTTGCAGAGGTCAACGACCTCCTGCTGGCGCAGGCCGGGGTGGTTCTCGATCTGGTTGACGGCGGGGACGACGTCGGCCTTCTCCAGCAGCTTCTTGAGGTAGGGCGCGCTGTAGTTGCAGACGCCGATGCTCTTGGTCTTACCCGTCTGAAGCAGCTTCTCCATGTCCTTCCAGGTGGCGACGTGGTCGTGGTCCCAGAGCATGTCGCGCTCGCCGTTGGGCAGCTTGGGGAAGCGGTCGTCGTTGCCGTTGGGGTTCATGCCGACGGGCCAGTGCACGAGGAACTGGTCGACGTAGTCGAGCCCCAGCGCCTTGAGCGACTTGTCCAGCCCCAGCTCCACCCGCGAGCTGTACGTGCTCCAGAGCTTCGTCACCACGAAGATGTCCTCGCGCTTGGCGTAGCCCGCGTCGAACGCCGCCTTGAGCCCTTGCCCCACCTCGTTCTCGTTGCCGTAGCAGTACGCCGCGTCGATCAGCTTATAGCCGTGTTTGATGGCCGCCGTCACGGCCGCCGCGACCTCGCCCGGCCCCGATTGCCATGTCCCTGTACGATGGTGACGGTGACCCGGTTAGCGAATCCTCCATTGCGCGCACTTTCCTCGCAGGGGGCCGTGAGAAGAGGTGCCGAAGCGCGGTCCTCCACCAGCATGGCGGGGTAAGTAAACTCAACCGCCTGAGCTTAAACAACGCTACATAGGTGAGGGGCAAGCAACTGAACTACATACCCAAACCGAGGGCGGGCATCTCCATGCCATTGTTAAGCTTGAACGTCGTAGGTGCCATCGTGAAAGCTCGATTCGAAGTGTGATGAGCGGAGCGAATTCTTCCGGGGGTCAGAGAAGCGAAACGAGTCCGTGGGAGAGAAGGAAGACGTGAAACGGAGCGAAAGGCGCAGACCGAGATACGATGCGGCGGCGGCGCAACACTATTTATGTATGGCATCAGGACGGCCGGCGCCTATATCTAGTGAGGGGAGGAGGGGCGGGCTCCTCTTTGCCCTTGGTATGACATATGCATCCATCTCGCGATATTTTACTTAATATAATACTATGGACCTACCTACCCGTTATCATCCTGCCTGTGGCTTACTAGGGTGCGACTCCCGGTGGGCCAAGGGGCTATAGACTCTATCCGGGGTTCGTTCATTTGCCTCTGCCATAGGACGAACGCCTAAGGGGTTCTTCTCTAGTTACGTATGCGCGGAAGTATTCGCACGAAAAGATCCAGTCGAAGTTGCGCCGGATAAAAGTACAAGGATGTGTGTCTCTGTCTGCCCCTCCATCTACAAACGTAATAGCCCCCCTTGCCCGCCCCTTTACCCGCTTATGCACGCGCGAATTGCCTGCAACGGATGTACCGTACCGTACCGTACAGCAGACATCCCTACGAAGTGGAGGAGGCGCGAGAAGGGAAAAGAATAGCGATGGAAGACCCCCAGATACGTGCTACCGGGAGTCGGCCCCTGGATCACGTCAGTGGTTGGCGGGAAGATTTTCTGCCACTATGTATGCACTACGTAGGGACTCGTGCATTAGCTCTACTTGCCTTTAGTTGGGGGCGGCTCTGGGGTAGCCTGGGTGGGCAGTTGGATACAGCACCATTCGCCCGATTCTTCATTATTTCGAAGCTTATTACTGACTTAAGGGGATGCATAGATGTAGACCTATATAGGTATGCTGTAACTGGATTGTACACTTGGTGCTAGAATTATAGGCAGATAGGCATTCGTGAAATATAATAATTGCCAACAATAAGCCGAACGAGAACAGGTTGTCGATTCCAACTGAGTCACATTACCTCACTACCCCATACATAGGCGGGTAGCGAGTGGGGGGCTCTATTCGATTGCAGCAGAGCATTGACGGAACGAGATCTCGGGCATAGCTCTACCGAAGCCTCCAAGTTTTTCTGTGTGGCCGCCGGCCTTGGCGGGGATAGACCCGGATATACATAACGAATGGCATCTACGAGTCCGCACGAAAGGCACAGAAAAGCACGAGAGGCAGGATCAACACACATTTAAGTCTCTCAACATAGACGTGGTAATGGGCGAAACAAAATGTTCGCAACGTGATTATCGTTAGTCTAAGTCTTTAACCCCAGCTATGCGCCGCATTACACATGATACGTCTAACTTAGTAAAGCCGTCTGTCCGGGACGGGACGGAACGGAGCGCGTGAAGAAAGGCAAGTATTGTACATGCATGCAGGAATCAAGGGTACCGAAGCGAAATGAACTGTGCGCGCGCATCGGCCGAATTCCCTTGCCGCTATCCGGCTATGAGGACCCAGAGGCTGTTTCCGGAGGTAAGAATTTGGGCGTGTCAGAGACGGCGACAGGGATGACTTACAGGAAGAATATCATGAGAACGCCAAACATCTGTGCAAAAATTCGGAGTCAGTAATTTGCTCGACACGACAAGCTCAACTGCTCGACGAGGCACGATTTTCTAGGGATCCAAAAAGTTCGGGCCAGATATCATACATTCAGAGAGGGCATAAAAAAATGTCAAGAATCAAAGATACTCACCTTTGCAATTAGCCACCGGTTGCTGCTTACTCTCGACCAATACTTGAGCAGTTCTCTTTGGGCGCCAGCAACGTTGTCCACTACGTCCTCGGTATTGGCATCGATTCGTTGAATCATCCTATGGGACCCGGGTCAACAATCTTATACAGCCAGTAAACCCATACATCGGTACCTCCGGACATTCTGGAAATATGCGGGCTCTGCGCCTCAGAGGAAACCTTGTGAATGGAGAGTTAGGGCGGAGGGCACTCACTCGCTCTGTTCTGATACCATCTGAGCAAGCTGCCCGAAGATGCTTCCTAGTTCTCCTATCGTCTTCTCTATCGCTTCGATGGCCTCACCACGCTGTTGGATATACGTGTTCTGTGGTTGCGCTTCTTCCATCATTAGCATCTGCTGATCCCCGACCGGGTTCAACGACAACAGGTCAGCTCCGGGAGAGGGCGTTCCCCTATTCGGCGTCCCGTATAATGGCGAGGCCGACTGTTGTATTGGAGGTTGCGCATGTTGCGAGACGGTCGAAATGAATTCTTCGGTCCGAGATCTTGATTGCTGGATGTTCTTTGTCCGGACCTCTAACACATCCTTGAAGTTTGCCCCAACATCGCTGAGCTTTCCCTGTAGCATCAAGACGACATTCTTTTAAGAGAGTTAGCCGATGGATTCGCTGGAAGAACCATCTAGAGGACTCGCCTTATTGTGTTCGCCAACTTGGTCAACGCCTTTCGGATGTTGCTGCCGGGACAGGGCTTGAAGATTAGATATTTGCTGGTTTAACGACGATAAGTCTAGGAGAGTAGGACGTTAGCAGGGCTAAGACAAAAACCACAGAAGCCATATATCTGCGCCGGGGGGAGGCCATAATCTACCTTGCTTGATGATAAACGTCAATTGGTTGATCTCTGTAGGCTTATCGTCGAAAAGCGTCTTTCGTTTGGCGAGCACCGCCAGCTTCTCAAGTTTCCCCATTGTTGCCGCAATACCTCGCCCTATGGAATAACGTTGTCGGTATTCACGCATTTATCGATAATAATTGAGATGAAAGCTAACTCTCCAAGGATTACATACCTATCTCGGAGGCCTTCCTCGCAAACTCGGAGCGCCGGTGCGGTTGGGCGTCGCCATTTGCTGCAGCTTTCTCGGAATCTGTCAGGAGGGATCGTCTCTGGGCGCCGACCTTGGATGTCGCCTGTCGCTTCTGTACTTGCGCGAGGACTGAGCGGAACTCGGATGTGCGATCTTGTATGGATGTGACGGCCATGTTGGCTAACGTCAGGGCGGCGTCTCTTCGTCGTCTAAAGCTCTAAGGACGGGGTAGCAACTTCGGCGACCAGCGCGCAAGGAGAGGCAATCAGGTCTAGACGAATAGTGGTAGAATAATCGGTACAAAAATGAACAAACGGAGATTCAAGGGGTTATAGATGTTTCTTTTGGCATACGAAGCGGATTGATCGAGTGTCAGGATTCAGGGTCGAACAGCGGTTGTCATCATCTGTCTTCGTCGTACGGTGGCCTTCGAAGTATCGCGCTTCACGATGGTGCGAGCACCCAGGGAGTGCTGTCGTTTGTAGGCGTCGTGTATTCTCGTAGAAGTGTGGATAGAGTAGTGGAAGATGCAGTGTTACTACTGTGTTATTAGTGGGAATACATGTATGAAGTAATGGTGCTAAGGTTGTTAGTGTGTGCCTTGTTGAGATTTCAAAGTCCGGACACTGGCCCTTCCAACTCTCGAAGGTTAAAGACAGCTGGCCGAAGCGCCAATTATACCAGCAAGGGACACCTGCACGCCTTATGCATCCATGTGTCTACCTACATACATAGGTAGGTGCTAACTTGGTACTGTACAAATCGGGTCCACTTAGTTTCCGAACAGCAAATTTCAGCACATTAAGATATTTAAAAATCCAAAACACAACACTTATAAGTTATATACAATGGTAAAAATTAATATAAATAATTACATATAAAATTAAACGAAAAACGAAAAAATTGGTAATAAAATACTACTTATAAAAATTTAAAAAATTCATTAAAGTTTTTATTTATTTATTATAAAAAACGGTATATAATTATTATTTATATAGACTTATAATAAGAAAATTAAAATCAGTATTCGAATATATTATAAAAAAGATTAATATTTTTATATATATTTTTACTTTAATCGTATAATATAAATTTTAAATATATATTTTAAATATATATTAAAAAATATTAAACTTTTTTATTTTTGAAGTTATAACAGTATAACTTCATAAAATAACACTTGATAACTGTATAAAATTATTTATTAAATTTCATTAAATTTTATAAAGGTTTCGATAAGTTATAATTAATTTTTAGTAAAAATCGTAATTTTATATTCGGATTTTAAATAATTATTAAAAATAATAAATAAAGTTTAATTAAAACGAAACTTTTATATCTTATATAACTTTAATTCATATTTAAGGTAATATTATTAATTTTTTAATATATATTAAAAATAAATAATGTTTTATATTTTCCCCTTTATATATAAAATTTTTAATATTTAAATATATTTTTATATAGGAATACCTTTAAAAAATATTTATTTAATAATTTAATTTATATCCGCTAATATTAAAATATCTTGCTTTATTTTTATACGTATTTTTATTTAGGCGTTGTGGTTTTATAAATATTTTTCGTAATATTTTAAGGTGTTCGGAAACTAAGTGGACCCGATTTGTACGTAACCTGATAGGGACCTGGCTGATGTACCCGGGTAGTTGCCTATATACCTTTAAAGTTAAGGCGGCAATATTTACGTTTAACGTCCCGGATAAGCTCACGGGATGGACAAGTTTACGGGATAGTTTTTGATATATTCTAATTACCCAACTTCAATTAATTATTTTTTAATACCAATAATATAGAACGGCTTATAAAAAAAATAAAAATAAATTTAGCCGTTTAAGTTAAAAAATAAGACCCGATATTTAATTATGCGATATTTAATTTTATTTATAAAATCGCTTATTTTACTTTATACGTACGATATATTAATAAATCCTTTAAAACCGATATTATTCTTAATTTGCGAAAATTAATGTTAACCAAAAAATAATCGATTATCGACCGAATTCTTAATTTAAATACGTAAGCGTTTTTTATCTAGCATTAATATATTGAAAATATAACGAATTTATTATTTACGTAATATATTACGAAACGTATCAGGGTTAAATAAGTATTTAATTTTGTTAAACGGTAATAAAAATTCGAAACGTATTTAAATCGAAAAATAAATTATTAAAGGGTTTTATACGAAAATTTAAAGATATTTCGTAAATAATTTAAATTTATTCGGGTTATAATTGCAAAATACGGTATTGCAAAAAAGGATATTTACAATTTCGACGAAATAAAATTTTTAATAGGGTTTTTTATAGTAACCGGTATAATTATTATTAATATTAAAAAACGTGAAAAACTTAAATAAGCCTAGTAAAGAAATCGAGAATGGTTTATAGTAATATAAACTGTTAATTTTTAAGGTTAGGCCCTGTTTTTATTTATTATTTTTATTAGGAAAAACCATTTTTTTCGCTGGTTCGCCGATAACCCACTTTTACCCGATTAGAAAATTATTATAAGTAAAAACGGCTGGATAATAAATAAACTAGGTTTAAAATAGGTTAAATATTTTAATAAATATATTCGAACGCGTATTAAAAGTTCGAAATATCTTTTTATTTTCGACGGTTACAAAAATTATTATTTAATCGAATTCGAAGATTATTACAAAATTAACGATATTATTATATTTTATATGCCTACCTATTTTTCCTATCGGCTTTAATTTTTCGACGTATCTTATTTTTTTATATTAAAATATATCTATTTGTTATATATTAAAAATCTTATACGACGTTACGTTACTTATATTACTAAGGAAAATTTTATTACCGGTTTTTATAACGTATTTAAAGTTATTATAATAACTAATAATATTAAATCCGGATTTGCGAAAACTGGTTTTGTTTTATTCGATTTTAATAACGTTTTTTCCAAATTCGAAATTTTTTTAGTTATATTTATACCGATTATCTCCCCGTTAACCTCCGCCGGTTTTATTCGTTCCCTGTTTACGAAAACCCTTAAAAATATTAAGGAAGTAATAAGATAAGGACGTTATTTGCAAAAAAAAATTAAAAATTACTAGGGTAACTCGCCGACAAAAATCGTTAAATCGGTAAATCTTTTAATAAAAAATAACTTATTATTTTTATATAAAGTTGTTTTTTTTCGAAAAAAAATTACTTAATTACGCGAAACGAATTATATTTTAAATAAACGTTACAAAATTAAAAACGTACGTTTTTTAAAAAAAAAAAGGAATATTTACTATAAAATAAATAAAGGCTTTTATAGCTAAAAAAAAAGTAATAATAAGTAATTACAGTTAAAAAAGGCTGAAAATAATTGTCGTAAAAAGGTTTAAACAAAAAAACGGAAATATAGTATTTACGGAAAACCCGGATATAATATACGTATTTATAAGGAAATTACGAAGACGTCTAGTAATAAAAATCCGATTAATTTAAATTAATTTAATATGTTATAATTAATTAAATTAAGTTTATTATCGCAAGGTGCTAAAAACCATTCCGTAAGCTTATCTATCCCGTGAGCTTATCCGGTACGTTATACGTATATATATTTTATTTAACCTGGTATTAGCCTTCGTATTCTGTTAAAAGGACAGAAAGGTATACGAAGCATTACACGATTTGAACGCATCCATGGGTAGGACGAGAGTTCCAACCGGGCTTTATGATGAAAATATTAAAGATATGAATACCATCAATTTAAGTATATGGCAACTTTGCCAGGTTATTTTGGTTGAGTCATGTATTCTGGCTCTTGAAAACATACATTCGATGGTTGAAACCAAATGCAAGAGCTCCGTCGTAATAGTACGGGGAAGTTGAGAAGTGACAGACAGTGGATTCATCGGATCTGACGTCGGAGAACAGATCCATAAGGCGGGTGGGCATACTCGATATTGGGTAAGTCGAGTGTTGGATCCTCAAAACTGCGGATGACTTCGGAGTTGGACTTGTATGTACCCTCCGAGCTTGTACTCCTGTATCCCATGTGTACCTGCATGTGGCTATGTAATATGGATCTTCTTTCAAGCCACTCGATATTATACGCGATACAGGTGGTTTCGGGTAGGTAGGTAAATAAAGTCGGGCCCTCCCGTATTATATTCAAGTTCATTACTGCATGTATACATCATACTTCGTACCTCACCTCCTTATCGTACGTATTGTAACGGTCAAATATCTTCAATGTCTGGTCTTCTTCCTCAGCCGCTCGTATTCTTACATGTTTTTTTGTATGGTGCTATTACATATGTTTCAAGGTTAAACCTTTTATGAATAAGTGACCTTCTTGTTGATTCAATACCGATATCAGTCATACATATCGGTCATCAAAACACTCCCTTCATCTGGTCCCACTTCGCCGCTTTGTCTTAGTTTAGGCGTACTACACCCTTCTTCGTGCTCAGTCCACCTACCTACCTTCTCTGCAACACTCACTAACTTGGATCTTGATTGCATGCTCTGTGTGCTTGCTCGCACTTTCGTGGGTTCGCTTGCATTTTGGTGATTAGCGGCATATCGCTTGACGCGTCGTCGCATACGTCTATCGATCTATAACGACCACCAAAGTCGAGTACCGGCAGATTTCGACGACAGCCAATTCTTTGGTCGTGGCTCCATATCCTTGCCCTGCCAACCCCGACGCGAAATACTCCCTTTAGTCTCAGTAGGAATGCTGCAGTAGACACGCCGTGTCCCTTCGCCGCCATGGACGAAGGCTCATACAACAATGTCATCCGAACAAATAGCCCTTTCTCCCCTATGTGAGTCTTCTTGATCTTCAACTAGCAGCCTCAACGACCCACGACCTTTGCCACTGATACTTTATGCTGTCCGAAAAGGACCCCGAGTACGCCGAGCGGAACTTCCTACAAAGCCAACGTCAACAGGACGAAGACGAGGAAATGGGTGGAAGCTAAGGCGCAGAATTATGACGGCGATGACTGGGGATATGATAGTTACGATGACGAACCCGAAGTGCCGCCATCGCCTCCAAAACCGACAGGCTTCCGCCAGCTAGGCCGGACCAGTCAGACCCGCCCGCCTCCGGACGCCAGACCATCCGACTTCTTGCCGTCGTCACGGACTTTCTCTCAGCCCTCCCCGGCGGATCCTCCCGAGCCGGCTCTGGGTCCCCGGAGTCCAAGCGTCCCTCCAGTTTTGCAACGTCCAACGCCGCCCACGAGCACCAAGCCGGGCCCAATTCAGGCATCTTCTGGAATGGTCCCGGATTCAGCCTCACAAAGCGGCGTTCCTGGCCGTAATGTCGATGAACAGGTGTCGTCTGCGCAATCTGCAGATGCGCATCACAACGGACAGCCGAGTGGGTATCCTGGACGTTCGTCACCTGCTTCGTCGGCTACGGGACAAGTTCCATCCCTCTATCCGCCGCGCAAAAGCAGCATGAGCAGGGGCAGCCAGCAGGAAGGGCGCGACACGGATTCTCCTGCTCATGCTGCTGGAAATTCAGGGGCTCCACCGAAGGCCTCGCCCTTCGTCCGGCCGGCGGATTTTTATCGTAGGATGGGGGAGAAAGAGAACGAGCGACATTCTATGGAGTCTGGACGGCCTAGCATGGACAGTACCCTCAGATCGAACCTTCCGCCCGTGGCGGAAAGGAAAAGTGAATACGGTATGGATCGGTTGCTGACCGAATCCCACAAGGAACACAGCAGAGAATCTCTGCGGCGCTTGCCCCCCAGCCCGAAACTACCCGAAGTGTCGCGCATGTCCGGTTTTGGTGATGACCTCTTCTCAAACTCCATTCGGTACAGCTCCGGTGTAGCGCCTTCACTCCCGGCTGTCGCGGACGGTCAGTCCACCACTACCCCGAGATCTCCCACGTCCGAACCGCAATATTCGTCGGAGGTCTCTGGCCCGGGTCTTGTGCTGAGAGAACCGTCTTCAATGGCTGCGGCGGATGACCGCAAGGAGATGCCCGAATCGTTTACACAGCCTGCATGGCGTCAACCAACGAGTACTTCAGAAGGGCCCAAGTTAGAGGCGAACCCCGATATCGTAACACCGCCATCGGATGAGCAGGCGCAGCGGGGAAGCTCTAGTACCATTAATACCCCGGGTCAACAACCAAAATCGTCACGTCCTCACTTGCCAGGCGGGTGGGTGTCAGAGACAAGTGCTTTGGGTTCCGCTCAACCAACGCCAACGGAACTTTCACAACCACCTCAGCCGGCACCTACGGTGGATACCGGGAATTCGCAGGCCTCGCCAGTCACTAGTAAGGCTGGTGCACCTGATGATCTCGAGCCTACCACAACGGTTAAGAATCTTCCTCCAACAGATAATCCTAAAGAAGCAGCCGACGTCCGGGCTACGCTGGAGTCTGGCCGGGATGGCTTCAACCGCCCCGCTGGTGAACACGACGATGCTGTAGGCTCCGAATTGATTACCTCTGGGACTGGACATCACCCTACACCACATTCTTTGCCGGCCCTCAAGACCGAAAATGCTCTTGATTTGCGCAACCCACCGGAACACCATAAACAAAGGTACCCACCTGAGTCTACCACGGGGCCCCCTTCTGGCAACCAATGGACCATGGCGACCATGTCTTCCGCGTTTGCTCCAGCGGGCCCCTTGAACCACACTGGACCAAGCCTAGCGCAGCCCGAACAAGTAGTGGACGGCCGTCCTCGGCAGTCGACAATGAGTACTGTCGAGACAGTATCCCCAGCGAAAGAAAGTGACAAGCTGCGCGAAGAAATAATGAAATCTCTAAGCCTAGATCCGCTGACCCCACAGAGTTCTAGCGGGTTTCTGGGCAATCCAAGTCCCTCCGAGCAGGAAATACCGCGAGAGAGTCGCTACTTGTCCGGTGTCTACGATGACTACTTGGCACTAGTTGAGGATAAATCGCCCCAGGAACTCGGTCAAGCACTGAAGAACGAATCAATGGTCGCAGGCCATGCGACTACAGAGGCTAAACAGGGCGATGAGCCGACCCACCAAGCAGACTCTTCAATCCCGGAAGTTCAGCCCCTCAGTTCGAGGAAGACACCAGAACCAGAACCGACAAAACGTCCGAGGCGTTTCTCATGGGAACAATCCTCGGAACAACTAACGGGGAGCCCCGTTGAAACAAGGCCAGCCGGTGAGGCTACACCCAGGGAATCTGGTGTGGAAGAGAAGCGACGCGCCCAATCGCCAGCAATGTCCGATCCAAACCCATGTGACGATACAGCAGGCGGCCCCGTATCACAGTCCGAGGGCACAGGAACGTTATCCCAGGAACTCACGAAACCTGGCGGTTATCGTGGTGAGACTCTCGGGTCGCCCGCCTCGGAGCAGTCGTCCCCTATTTCCATCCCTACCGACAACCCCGCCCGCGGTACGGCTACTGACGTGTATGCAAATTCGGCAGAGGGGAAGATCCTCATCGAACCCTCTTCACATCCCGTTCTTGCACCTTCCCCGATGGAACATCCGGCACTATCTAAACCTTTGGAACCGTCTCCCAGCATAGCACCAATAAGCGCTGGAACACCAGCGACCCCTACGTCGCAACAACCAAAAATTATGGCTTTTAGGGAGATTCTCAACCTGCCATCGTCAGACCAGAGGACCCAGAAGTTTGACGAGACTCGCAATCAATTCTTCAGCATGGATTCTGGGTTATCATATTGGCTCCTGCATATGAGCGGCCACCTGGAGCAAACGAGTATGACGAGCCCAGGCGACCCTCAACAAACAAGTTCAACAGCCCAGGCACAATCCTCACCAGTGGGTATGCGACCCTCAACTCAACCGCCCTACTATCAGCAGTATCTCAATGCCAGTAACCCTAATGTGACAATAGGACCGCCTGGAAAGGTGTCGACGGGTAATTTCATGGGGCAGCCGGGCTCTACTACGAGCGGTTTCAACACTGGAAACCAGGTTGGGGCAAGAGGTAAGGAATTGCTTCATGCCGCTGGGGCGTTCGGTAATAAGGGCGTGAAATCGGGTATGAAACTGTTTAACAAAGGCAAAAGCAAACTCCGGGAAAGGACGGGGGACAAGGTATTTTTCTGATGCCTTCTATCTTCCTTCACATCACTTCGCATCAGCTGGATTGTGTTATGATTCCCGGGCAGTCTTCTCTGCATTTCTCTGCATTACTTTCAGGAGAGGCGGTATTCAGGGCCATCTTCCCTGTGAACACATTACAATGGAACGGATGGTTGGCAGGCATTTTCCCTTAACTGCGAGCATACGGCAAGCTGGTGCTTTCCCATGGCTATGCGCAACACGGTTCTGGTAGTGTTGCTCGGAAGCGGTCAGCGGCGTGATGTAGAATTATGGAGGGGATAGTATTGGGCTTGGCAGTTGTCACACATCGATTCCCATCCCAAATTATATCCCGTTTGAGGGGATATCTGTCGAACAAGCAGTCGAGTTTATTACGCATCGGGCCAGTCTCACACCCGGGGGGGAAATGTATTGCTTTGGGACGTACGATTCGACGGACCGTCATCTAATCTGCAACTTAAATCGAGACGGCGCAAATATCAGCACAATTTACAGTTTCAACTGTCCGTTGTAATTTTGGAGCATATATCCGGCGTTTGAACCGCGTTACAGTAAACTCTGTAGAGAGTTGATCCTACCTCCACTGCACTATTCCAATTACCTCCTAGGCACTCGAGCCGGCCCTAATTCAGGGCAGCCTCACGGCCAGGGCCAGCTTCGAACGAAGGGCAAGAATACAGCAGGAAGAATTCTTGTGGGTCCGGCGGTTATTAATAGAAACTTCATTTCGTCGAGGAGGATTCGCTGTGCCCAGCGAAAACCGATTACCGCACCAGACCGGAACATCGGACCTCTTGGGACATTAGTGCACCTGTTAAGATAACGTTCAGCTTCCGCTCAACGTTCCGACAGGGACTCCAGAAGGAGAGCGGTGGGCAGCAGGGGTCCCCACCACGTGTATTCCCGTTCACCGTCGTCGTTGACCGCGCTTTTGCTTCGAATTCGGCACGGCAACGTCGTCAACCAGGCTCCCGTTGCGCAGGAACCGCCGCGGGCGCTGGAGCGCATAGCCCAGGGATTCCAACAGACCGTTGGAACTACCAGCGCGGCCAGGTTCTTCCATGTAACACCTGTTGCACTAGCCACCGACCATCACATAACCGAATGTAGTGTTACTACCGGCGCAGCTGCATGTACGCAGGGTTGTTATAGGCTCCAGTCTTCCCCGTCTTCACAGCCTCACCAATCCCAGCCGCCCCCAAATCTCTGGCTTGTGCTTTTCTCCCAGTCCCTGGTCCTGAATCCTGGTGGTTAGTAGGTTTACTGTGGTCCTATTCAATTTCCCGCTCAGAGGTCATCACCAGCCCAAGCTCCAACATTTAGTTTATATTGAATCAAGAAGACGCGGCCGGCACCTCGTTTCTCACCCTACTCCACCAACCAGAGCAGTTACGTGCATCGAGTTTGGCCTTCCATCTTTCGATCCTCGCGACCGTGTCATTCTCTTCGGGGTCACTGCCCTTGCAGAATAGACTCCCGCCATACCGTGATAACGCGCATTTACCCAGTAGTAGTGAGGCGGTTTCAATCCCCCGCTGCCTCTCTCGCCCTGACATAGTCCTGTCCATCTTCAAGACACGTCAGTCGATGCCTGTAGCTAGTACTTGTAATCGTGACGAAGATATCCGGTCGCAAGCCCAAGGTTTACGGGCACCTAAGTCCATCAGCAAGTATCCACCCGCTTGAGATTCCTTCATTGCCGCTCTGCTGCTGGAAGGGGACAATTTCGATTCCAAGCCCGGATATAAGGTTCGCCGCACCACGCTGCCTGCACCAGCTGCAACGTCGAGTGTTGCCGCGCATAATGCCCCAGAATTGACCGTATGCATTTTGTTGGATGAGCGGATCGAACGGAACACCAGCGGAAGCTCCCCTCAATTACTACGGATCAGGTTGACAGAGTGCAACAGAAAATGACTGCTCCAATGGCGGCGAATGGGCTCAATTCACCAACCTTTGGAGACGCTGCTATGCAAAAACAACCCGGGTCGCCAGCTCGGTCAACGTCCTTCGTTGGACTACCGCCCATTCGTCGTGCCTCGGCCATTGACCTCTCGTCAAAGGCGAAGAAAAGTGCCGCAGATAACGACGACTCGATCCCGCCGCGCCTCAGTACTCCAGATAATGAGACCCCTCCGCTGCCTGCTATGCCGGCCGGCCTGGGCCTCCAATCTCCCAACGGCGAGTCCCCTGGCCGAGTACATAAGGACCATATAGCATTCCACGCAAGTCCGTCTCGATCCACACACTCCGCGCAGTCAGACTTCCAGCAGTCTGCAAATGGTGGGCAGGAGCCACACGATCGTGGTCTTAGCCCGCCGCCCCAGAGAGTTCCGGACGCATTGATACCCGGCTGGGACGCGACTAGACAGAGAGTGGCGCACCTAGGATTCTCGCCAAAAGCCCAACAGGTCTTAGGGAATGGTATGCCATCAGGACGTCAGCCCCCCTTTGGGCAAGTACCCGCACAACAAGGCGGCGGTCTTATGAACGGCAAAAGCCACGAGCTCCTGTCACAGTCTGGTGGTAATCCAATCCAGAAGTTGCCGCCGGGCGGTCGGTGGAAATTGGAAGAGTCTCACCTCTCGGAGCCGCTAATCTCGCCGAAACAGAATCGATCAGGTTCGAGCCCTCCTATGCAACAGCCCAGTCATTTCGCCTACGACAAGGAGACAGGAATGTCAGTCCCTGTGCCGGGACCGTCGCAGCCACCCCAGAGACAAAAGAACAATAGTATTCCCCCGATCTCTGCGAAGCGATTTCCGGGTTTGTTCGCTGATCCACATCGACCGTCACCGCAAAGCCTACCACAGGATCAAGAGCAAGCTTATAAAGCGCAACCGCCTGTTAATGCTCTGCCTCGAGCCCAAACCAATGAAACCGCTGAGCACACAAGGAAGGGAAGCGCGTCGGGCTTGTTTAAAGAGATCGGTGGAAGATTCAGTCGGTCGAGGGGAAATTCGGCTCCTGATGCGCGAGCGGGACCAGTCGGCGGAGACGAGGTGTCGGAACCCAGTATCTCAAGTGAAGATACCAGGGATGAGCCCCGAAACCACGCGCAATCTGAATTTGGGCCGTCCGAGAAAAAGCGCCCATTCTTCGGTTCTGCTGCCAACACCTCTCCAACCCTGTCAAAGCCGAGATCCAGTCTCAACCTAGTCAGGACAGCGACCGCTGAGGTGTCTCTGTCCCAGGACCATGCAGGCGGTCCAGATGGTGCGGTTAAAAAGCGGCTATCTGATTTTAGGGGTATCCTCAAGGGTAACTCGTCTGTCAAAGATGATCAGCCTGCGAAGTCCACCACGGTGTACGCCACGACATCTTCATCCCAGGGCTCAGGTCAAGCTCAAGGAATACAACGACCTCAGGGGATTCCTGGATTCCCCGGGTCGCACACACAGCAGAAGCCTCTACCGGTTCAAACTCCTCCGGCATTCCCTACGCCTAGGCCACCTCCGCCTGTACCTACCACGAGCAAGTTCAGCATTGATTCGAGGAACTCGACCCAGGACGACCGTGAGAAGCGCTCCGGGGGCAATTTCTTCAGCAACTTGTTCGGGAATAAATCCAAAGCTCAGGAACATAAACCTCAGCCTAAACAAGCCGACCCTCAAGTCCAAGGGCCAGGGCAGTTTCCCACGGCCATACACCCAGGCCAACAACCCGGCCCTGGCCAAATGCCGCCGTATAACCAACAGTTTGCTGGTCGCCAGATGTATCCCTATCAGTCACCTCCGCAGCAGGTGAGGTTGGGACAGCAGGGTCTGCCTCAACCGATAACAGGCGGCGCCGTTCCTTCGAAGGCGACGTCTGGACAAGGCGGTCATCTCGCGCATGCGAGACATTTCTCACAATCCCCAGTTGCTCAGCAGGGCCAGCCTGGAGCCTCAGACCAGCAGCAACACTTCTCTCAATCACAACAACCACCCATGCCACCCCAGCAAGCATCCCAGTCGAGCCAGACACCGCCACCTGAATTCGATCCGCTCCATTCAAACCCGGTTAGTCCATCACAACAACCCGTGGACGGGCTGGCTGCTGCTGGAGCAGCTTTGAATGAATCGCCCAAATCTTCCCAGCATTCCCCGCAAGACCGGTTGTCTATGGGCGAGCCCTCTGCAGCAAACCGTGTCTCGCCCAACAGAAAACCTGTGGGCTCCGGTCCATCGAAACCAGAGGGTACATCCACGACTTCGGCTCCAGGGATTCCAGCCGCCACCCAGCCTAACACCGCTGCGTCGAATGCGGGAGCATCTGTGGGTAAACATGATCCAACATCCCGCATGTCCCCAAAGGATGATGGGCCGGCTTCACAACCTTCTCCAGCTCAGAAGGCGAGTCAGTTCGGTACTACAGGGCATATACGTCAGCCATCTTTACCTTCGCCGGCACAGTCACCTCCACCACAAGAGCAATCTCCGGGGCCTGTGTCGCAACAGCGTCTCCCAACGGCATCAGACCAACAGATGTCACCAACGCCATCTTCGAAGTCGCAGCCACCCGTATCGCAGGTTAATCGAGAAGAGCATGGCGAAGCCTCTAACGCGCCTCAGGGGCAACTAGGGGAGGTTCAGCGGCAACAACAACACCAAGAGAAACCTGGCGAAGCAGTGTCACCGGTATCAAGTGCTGACATTCAGCATAACCCTCAAATGACGGGAGCTCTACCTGCGTCGCACGGACAGACCCTACAGCCGCGTCCTTCGCAACAGTTCTTGCGGAGTCACTCCCCTCAGGCCTTTCCTAGTCCTACTCCTTCTCAGGAAAATCACATTTCACCATCGACATTATTTGAAAGCAAGACCAAGACCACAGTCCAAGCTAGTCCGGCGCAACCCGACGACAGGGAGAAAAGCACAAAATCAAGACTCTTTAGCGCCTTTAAGCGAAATAAGCAGACGGAGGCCCAAAAACCACAGATAATCAAACCCCAGCCCAATCAGCAGGGCCCACCACATGTGATGCGTTCCGGGATGCCAGGCCACATGGGACAACCGGGTCAGCCCTTCCCCGGTCAATACCAAGCTATGCCGCCAGGCTTCCTTGCTCGGCCAGGCCAGCAACCGCAAGGTCCAATGCAACCAAGTCAGGGCCGAGGCCAAATGGTTCCATTCCAGAGTCTGCCGCCCCATATACAGGCTCAGATGCTAGCAGGTCGCGGACATATGCCACCACAGATGCAAGCCGGACGTGGTCAAATGTCAACTGTTCCGATGGTCGGCGGTCGAGGTCAGGTTCCCGGGCAAGGTCCCGGAGGACCCGGACAGCCACCATCACAACGATTTCAGAGCTCGCCACAAATGCAACCACAAGCACAGTTCAGACAATCCTCTCAGCAACCAGGAGAGCCGCAGTATGCTCCAGTACCTATACCTGCAGGCTACCAAGCTGTCCATGGTTATAACGTCCCCAGCGTTGTGGCTCCGTCTCCATATGACATCGGGCGACCTAGCGCCAGCCCGCCTCCGGCTCATCCCGATCAGCAATACCATGGCATACCACCACCGCATAGGAATCTAGCCCAACAATGGAACCCTGGGATGGCGCCGAACGCTCAGGCAATACCACCAGGCTCGCAACTTTCGCCCCAGTTCCATCCAACCCCGCAACCATACGGACCGCAAACTGCCCAAAATCAGGTCTCTCCTCAACAGCCGCAGCCACAGCCGCAAGCTAACACAATACAATCCCTAAATTCGCCTCCTGGACATCCTCAGGTCGAAACATGGCGTGGACCGCAACAACCCCGACCTTCTCCCGGCGAAATTGCTTCAAGAGCACAAAGCGCGCAGTCTCAGTCCTCAGAACCCACCCAGCATTCTATGACTCCAAGTGATGCCACATCCCAAGTCGACAAGCCTAATTCAGCGGGTGAGGGTGCTCAACAGGCGAGACAAGGCATTCCGGCCATGAGCGCTCCAAAGAACGATACACAAGGCAGCCGTCAACTGTCCCCCTTGTCACCAGTTCACAGTGTTGCCAAGGCCGCAGAGGATCCCAATCTCGCCAACCGTGCGCTCAGTGATCTAGGACGTGTATCCTCGGAAGCTGCTAGAGCATATAACAGTCACCATCACGATGGCGCGAGTAGCGTAGCAGAACATCCCAAGAGCATGTCTCTCAGCCCGGAGGTGCCCCACGACAGGACCCTGAGCGTTAGTCCCGAGCCGTCGGGACCTCATCCTCCCCTCGTGCAGCAGGTCTCCACACAGAGCATGAACATCAACATCGAGCGTGCGAATCAGTACAAGCCGGGGGCGACGGAGGACATCTACGATTCGTCGTCGCGCAATGCACCCCCTGCGTCCTCCGCCTCCACCTCCCCTCTCCCTCCTCATCCGCATCGCCCGCATCATCCGGCAGGGCCGCCAGCGGCAGCAGGACTCGCAGCAGGAGCAGGATTCGCAGTGGCGGCGGGAATGGCGACGGGAGTAGTAACCGCAGGAGCAGCAATCCAACAACGAGACCCGGAGCCGCCAGAGCAGCAGCCAGGCTTCTACGACCCGAGCCACGCCAACGCGACGGCCGCGAACGACTACCCCGATGACTCGAAGCCCCTACCGCGACCGGCGCCCGTGGAGCCTGAGGAGAAGATCCTCGTCGACCAGCCCGTCGAGCTGGCTGCCGTCAAGGACGACGACGACGGGATCCCCGTCATGACCGCCACGTCGTACCCCGGCCAGGAGTGGAATCCCTATGGTGCGGGCGAGTTCGGCGATTGGGATTAGCTTTCTCGTCTGTTGAGGTGCAGAGGTGAAATGGGAGGGACTTGGGCCGTGACGGCTGCCACCCTTGAGGATGAATTTTTTGGAGTCGGCCTCGTCTCCCAGCGTATGACGACGATCAAAAGGGGGAGGTGTTGAGAACAATATGGCGATTTTTGCATGTTTGGATAGATTCTCATTTTTGGATAGGGGTCACTGCTACGGCTGCTATTGGCGTCTTTGTTGCCTATATAATGTTCTACTTACCGACGTTTTTTTCGACCTATTTTGGTCTACGATGATATCCCCCAACGGGACTACTGGGTCATAATCGATAAACCCATGTCATAGCCTTTGTCATTTATCAAAACAGAGAGAGAATGAGCATCTAATTATAGAAGTTGAAGATGGATACGTGCAAGCAATGAATGCATAGAGCGGATTGGGTTAGTCGGCTTTCGTTGGTAAGGGTTGCTACGTGCTTCTTCCCATTGTAACTTTCATATTACTCCGATTTAAGTGTTCCTGTTCGAGGCCGATGCGTTTCCCTTCCCCGCACAGAGAGGCGAAGAGTCGCATATGAATGATGAGCTCCGTCATGCTGTCCACCGGTCGGTGGTTTACAAGTGTCTGCAACACGATGCCGATCCAACCAACGGCGAATGGGCTTCTTGGATTGGAGGTAAAAGCATGGCAATTGGGTACACCTAGGGGGGTACAAGATGCCCCTTTTCTTCTCCACGCGCGTCGCCCAGCTCAGTCATATCTTGCGAAACTCATCCAATACTCCGCCCCAATCCGTGGACACTGCTTTCGCGAGTTGTTGAGTTGTGGTAAATTGATTGTCTAGGTCTATTACACGTATGCCCTACCAACTCCAATGCCGAGAGCCCCTCTACAAATGATCCGTGCGATTTAATCATTTCAATGGCAATATGTGCTCGTACCAACTCGGCAGAGACCACGGATGGGAGTTTCCAAGTCGCATGGCAGCCTTACCGTAAGGCTCTACCTCTCGGCGTGTGATGGCTATTTTCTTCCCGGCAGGCTACCTTTCTGCGGCGGAATAGGACAGTGCAGCGCTGGACACACAGCTCTTGGAAATATCGTCTCCGCCCCGCTCCCCTTTTCGGTCTCCACCGACGTGGCACCTATTTGGGGGGAAGATGAACGAGAGTCCCATTCATACGTTATTCCATGTCACAGAATGGTTCCCCACTACCGGTTGGCTAAAACTTTACGCAAAGATCCCAATCTACTACCCCCGTCACACACGGGTCGAAAGTCTCAATCGGCCAGCTTTCTGTCTTTCTGCACTAAGGGGGTAAGGCTTGGCGGGTTTGTTCTGGTGTTGCATCTATCTACAAGGTCAATACGCAGCTTATCCTTATCTGGCACGCTAATAGTACCCTTCTTTTCCAAACCAGAGGGATTTTCGGCGTACTTCTCAATCTTCTGGGAAAGTCGAGGGTTTTGATTGCAGATGTGTACTCCGTTTCGCGTCTCGACCTCCGGCACACTCGCCGGTCCAGCGGCGCCAAAAGATGGCGGCCTTTCTCCAGGAAGTAAATCCCCTCTGACAGCGGCCCACATATCCTCAGGTAAAACCCCATCCATTCGCTGCCTAGTATTCTGTGGAGATCGCTCGCCGCCGTATTCCGTCCAGATGCTATCCGTGTCTCTGAGTTGACTTTATCAACTTGCGCCCGAACCACTCATTGCTCGTCCTGTAATGCACCTACTGCAGACATCTTGACGTCTAGGACCCAAGAGGTGCACTGACTGCTGAGGCAAATTAGCATGCGACTCGAGGCTTAGAGTGAAACAATCCACTGGCTCGGAACTTTCGTGTGCCTTGCCTCGGCTTTTTTAGCTTGGGATAGCTGGGGAGATCCTGTGGATGATAGCGGGAGTACAAGAATCTCTCAGTGTCTAGTCTCCCGTCAGCATTAGCATACCTTATATTCGTCCTGAAACAAACGAAGGAGACTCACAGGATGGTATTGTAGATGAACCTCAATGCCGCAAGATGTAGAATAGTGTCTCATCAGGGGGAGCTGTCTCGCAGTGAAGCAAAAGGAGAGTCGAGTATCATGGTTGTGGGCCGCTCGGGATTAGAATCTGGGTAGTCATTCCTCCTCAGAATTGCACGAGTTGCTGTACCCGGGGCTTAAAATACCTCCGATGCCCCCAGTGGAAGATTTCCAGTTGATATCTTGAGTGGACGAGCTTACTCAATGCCCTGGCGCCCAGGCGTTCCTCCGTGGTCGGTGGCACCACTGCTCATGTATCGCCCCAATCACCGACTCAAGCTGGCAGCCATAGCCATCAAAATAATAGCCGAGCAATTGCCAACACCGTCGTCTGCGTTTCCTCTCCGTTAGACGACGGAAATCTGTTTCGTAGACGCCCTCGGTACCAAACCCTTTGCCCTCCACAGTGCATGTTCGGTTGGATTTGTTCTTGTGGGGCACCGGCTTGGTCAACCGTCGCCGCTTCGCGTGCTCCTTCAGCTTCTTCTTGCTCATGTTATCCCACATTTCGTCAAACATGGTACGGTGGCGGACTTTTCCCGTGAAATAATCTTTTTCATGGCGACGTAGCGTTGCTCCGTCTCGTCCCACTTCAGGCCTAAGGTTGGCTCCCTTAGGTACAGCTGCGTATTTGGCGTCTACGCGTTCATCGTTATCGTCGTCTTCATCACTCTTATGCTTGGTACTGAGGACCGATGGGCCGGTAGAGGCGCTAGTAGAGGGCTTCTCCATAGTGGCGTCAGACCTGGACCCGATTTTTCCTTCTTGGGGGCATCGCGTGCGACCTTGCCGGCCGATGTAGTGGAAGACGACGGCATGCTGATCGCGAAATTTCTACTCACTGAATGGTCTGGGTAACAGCTACATCCAACACCAACCCCATTTCAATCCTCCCTTTTTGCAGCGGAAAGCTCCTAGCGACGCTGCAAAACAACAAAAACAAAACAGCCCAGGCTTGGGTGGCAGGGGAAAAAAGGAAAAAGAGAAAGAGAAAGAAAAAAAAAGAAAAACAGGGAAAATTGGGCAAGGTGTTAGACTAGCTTGATCTATGGTTGTTAGACATAATACCTGATAACAAGACAACGCTTTCTTGCTTAATGTAATGCCCGGACTGTAGATCAAGCAAGACGCTTAAGCCTGCCATTACGCCATATCTCGTAGAACAAGCAGTGACCCTTATCAAGGAATGCTACTGTCCTTAGATCTCCTAGTCACAGCAGCCCCATTAGCCATTGTTCCCATAGTCAGCGGAACACGGCTGACAAGGTACTACACATCTTCAATACCAATGGACCTTCTGTTCGTTCATCTTGCCCTCCACCTTCAGTTGCGCCAGTAGCTCCTTGATACGCGCCACCAGTGCCTTGCCATACTCTGGACCCAGCGGGGGAGCAGGCTTGCTCATGTCTGGTCGTAGCCAGGGAATGGGACGCAGCCTCTCGGACGCCTTCATCATCACCTCAGTCCCCGCATCATCGTAGCCAGCGCCCAGGAGCACGGCGATTGGTGGCTTCGAGTAGTCTTTGCTGCCCAGCGTAGAATCTGATGGCGGCGATTGGTCGCCCTTGAGGATGGCAGGAATCTGGACCTTGCCACCTTCTGGGGTCAAAACAAAGTGAATGACTACACATGCATGCACACCTCAGTCCTGGCTCCCAAATCACACCGAGTAGAAAATGAAAATACAGGTTTTCACGAACCGTCATATTCAGGTTTTAGGGTGGCAATGACGCCCTGCCCAATCTGCTCGGTCTTGCCGCAAAGGATAACGGGTTCGCCCATGGTGCTAATGAAGCGACGGGTTGCGGGTTTTGAGTAATAGAGCTGTTGTTGCAAGAGTTGTGGCAGGGAACGCAAAGAGGGGGGTTTGATGGCGAGCATGTGCGCTAAGATGTTGGGGGTATATGAAAATCTCTAGAAAAGAGGGACACCTGATAAGGCGAAACAGCGGACAAATGAAATAAATACGAGGCTGGGGAATGGAAGAGGCGGGGGTATACAAACATTAGTGGTACGATGACCAGATATATAATTTATGTTTACTGTCTGAGATATATTTTATTAATCATCATGTTTATTCTTGTCACATGTTGCCGTTACAGCACCTAATCGAGGTGGTGCGCGTACCAATCACTCGGTCAAGGTTTGATACCGTATTTTGTCGCGAAATTGATCCAAAGCTAATGCAGGCTAATAGGCCCACTGTCCCACTTCCCCAGACGGAATAGTTTTTCCCTTTCGTTTTATTCGTCGTGTTATTTTTATCCATCGACCCACTTCACCCAAATCTAGGATAGATTTCGGTGTTACATATAATCCGTTGCATTAGTATGCATTAACCTGCATTAGCCCGCATTAGCTTTGGATCAATTCCGCGAGAAAATACGGTATACTAAGATGGCATGCGGGTGGCAGACAAATTGCAACGCCAAGCCTACCACAAGCTCTTTAACCCCGGGCAACCGCCATAATTACCATCATTACCATTTAAAGCCTTTATAA
>QJNZ01000738.1:0-47903 GCA_004155055.1 Monosporascus sp. CRB-8-3
GTTACTAAGGGCCACCTCATCCAGCGAGCATCGTAGAGGTTGTGACTTTGTCAGACTGGGTTGGAGAGCTAGGAGACAAATGCTGCCGGATCCTGCAAGAAGCCTGTATTGATATAGCTCCGTGAATGTCGTCCTGTTAAAGAATTGATCTATTGGATACCATTAAGGCCCCGGGCTAGAGTGCTTGACGAGGAACTTGCTCCCTATGTTTTGCTCCCGTTGCTAGTGCCCCCGAAGGCGAAGTATGCCTTTTCGGCACGGCGGCGTCTTTACTGGCCCCTGTCCCTCACACTGCTATTATGCAATGTATTCTGGTGAAAAGCCTTGGATGAGTCGGGTTTCACGTGCTCCACCGTGGATTGTTCAGTCTTCGGTTCTGCATGCCATTATCTCCTAGGTCGACACTGAACCAGAGAACTGCCCCTCAGCCAGGTGTGAAGATACCCTACACTTCCCCCCTAGATTATTAAGAACATTTTCAAACTGCTCAGATTGAGAACGTAGAAGGTCTGACGAACCCGAGACGATAACATGATCACTCAGAGGAACTACATTGAAATTCAGCCAGATCTTGGGTATCTCCTCAGCTGAGCTACCCTAAGCCTACCAACTGAAAGAGGCGCAGCATGTATGATGTCGTGATGGGTTGTTACGCCTGGGCCTCACTCAGGGGAGCAGATCAATGATCAGCGAGATGGGAATGCCTTGAATATGCTCAAACGGTGGAAAAGTCATGAGATATCAGTTTCTTTAAAAGCTTCTTAACGATACTTGTTGTGATCGGTTTGAGGCTGCCCTTGGATGGATCCGCAATGGATTTGCCAACATTTCCCAGTCATTCGGAGGTCCTACCTAAAACCAGACATCTACTGCAAGCGGCCGATGGCAAAGGCATCAGTACATATAATAGCAACGAATAAACCCGTGGCGCCTCCTGAACATATGGGCTTGACGAAATCACCTACTACGGCGATGCCCTCCAGAGCGCCCTATCTCAAATCAATCGTGTACTTAGCTGATTGTCACCGTGTCAAATGACCCGCATTGCGTTTTTCCGTCCTTTACCAAGAAGGGACGGTTTTTAGGGGGTGCTCCCCGGTCGCGTTTGTGTAAAACCAGTTATGCATTTGCCTCATTAGAATCAAGCCCTACTATGGTGTTAGGGGTAATTTTCCGCACACTGCTAGGTATGTGGGTCAGGAAGCCTAACCTCGGACCCCACATAATAAATGACCTTAACAATGAATAGGTAAAACACATATAATTTGATAGTAATTTACAAATTTAAAAGCCGTTTAATAACGTAATAATGTACTTTTTAATATAATAAAATTATTTAAGTTATTTATATTTGCGTTATTTTTTAATAGATTACTTTTTAATATAATTATTAATTTTTATAGCTGTTAAACGTTTAATAACTTTATTTTTTGCTGATTTAATATTTAATAAATTTGTAAAAATTTAATTTAATTACTTAATAATAATTTAACGTTTATAATTTTCGTATTTTTCGAATTTCGTTTAAAGGAAACTATTTTTCGTATTAAAATTATTAAGCTCTTTAGTTATGTTAACTATTAAACTCCGAATATCGTAAATCGTTTCCGCCTAGTTATATATAACCGTTCGTATATTTTTCCGTAATTGTTAAACTTTGTAAAAAATATAGATTATTTTGTTATTAATAGTAATTATTATTTCCAGTAATATTTTCGACTTAAAAACCGGTTAAAGTATTATTTCGGAGTTTTTTTTAATATTATTTCGAGTTTAAATAGAATTAAACCGGTAGATTATTAATTAATTTTAATATTTTTATTAGTAAAAGCGATTTTTATAATTTTATAATATATTTTTAATATATAGCGTTTATATTAAAAAACGATTACAAAAAGTTTTTCGGCTTTACGTAAAACGTTACGATATTTTTATTTAAAAACGGAAAAAACGATAACGTTAAATAATTAAAAGTTAATATTTAAATAAAATAACAAATATATAAAAGCGATTTTTCTCTTTAAAGGAAACGTAACCGTGAAATAAAATTAAATAAATAAATAGATTATGGTATCGGTTACTAAGCTTTACTAAGCCTTAACTTTCTTATAAACTGCCTTATTATGCCCTTATCGACAATTATTTTTAACCGAATTTTGGACGGTTTTCGTAATCCGGAATAACCGGACAAATTATCGTTCGTAATTTTCCAGCTTATATCGAACTAACAGTTAAATTTTAAAGTTTTTAAACTTTTTACTATTTATGTTTAATTTTCCTAATAATTTTTTTATACGGTCGATATTTTTTATTATAAGGTCGTTTAATTTTTAATTATTTTTATTTATATAAATTAAATCGTATCCGAAAATTAAAAATAAAATCCGATTTTTTTAGGAAAAATCGGTTAAATCGACGGAGGTATTAATATTTTTAATTTGTTTTAAAGTTTTATTAAATTTAAAAACCTTAAAAAAAAACGTTTTCCGTAAAGATTTTATAATTACGGAATACCGGTATTTTGTAATGGGAATTATCCGGTATATTTTAGTTATTTTAATTAATATAAGAATACAGCCTTCTGTAGCCAAGAAGATTAGACTAGGACAGGACCCTATATATATCCTAATAAGAAGCTGTCTAATAACAGTCGCTAATACGACCTAAAAGGGGTTCGTAGCTTAGTAAATTAACAATTAGTTTAAATATCTGATAATTATATCAGCGATTTACTTAACGCCTAACGGATTAATAGTTTAATTCCTTCGAGGGGCATACTTTCTAAAACAGATTAATTACCTGTTACGGGGGTGTTATAAGATTGATTACCCTTGTTACATATTAAATCATACCAAAAATATGTACGCATCAGAATATCTAAAAGGCCAGAAAGCCGAATAAACGGCCAGAAAAAGCCGAATAAATAAATTTGAAATCGCGCAAAATAACGCGCATAAAAAAGTTGTACCGTTAGAAAATAAGGCGATAAGACCAAAAATAAAACGGTCGGAAGTTGTAAAGGTCGCGCCCTAAACCTTTTGTTTATCTTTATACGTATTATGTTACCTAATTGTAAGGGAAATTGCGATGGGGCTCCTCCCCCTGGCCTTAGTCAAATAGAGTTTAACCAGAAACGCTACTGTTAGACTTAGCTAAGTACGGGTAGTTACTATCAGGCAAAAAGATCCTGTATAGAAATCCGGTCGTACGGAAAGGTAACGCGGTAGCCTTGAGGACTAAGGCCTTTGAAAAAAGGAGTAATTGTAAAAATATAACCCCCTATAGCCAAGAAAACTAGGCTAGGACAGGACCCCATATATATGCTGATAAGAAGCTGTCCAACAACAGTCGCTGATACGACCCAAGAGGGGTTCGTAGCTCAGTGAGCTAACAATTGGTCTAAATATCTGACAATTAATAGGGATTCGAAAAATCGTAGAATCGATCGAGGTTAAAGTTGTAGGACTGGCAAAAAGTTGCAAAATAGCCATTTTATACGGACTTAAAGTTTACCGCAAAAAGCTTAATATTTTTTAAGTTATTATCTGCATTTTAAAAGATTTTTCCTGCCGAACCAGTTAAAAAGTATAAGGTTTATTAAGGTCGAAGCTTGTTAGTATTATGCGATAATCGGTTTCGGGATAAAGCTTTTCGTAACCAAAACGTATAATTTATTATTACCGTAAAAACTATTAATAATTGCCGTAATTGAAAATATTAGGTAAAGTATTTATCGTATTAATTATTGGTATAATTATTTCGTATCTTTAGCTTAGCCTAGATAATACGGTTTAAACCTAACAACCTTGTATAAAAGCGATTTTATTTTTAAAGAATTTTTATATAAAATAGAAAATACGTATATAATATAATTATTTAAAATAAATAATTATTATTAATTATAAAAACGCAACTTAATTTCGAGAAAAAAAAATAAATTCTAATTATTTTAACGTAATAACATTATTAATATATTATTTCGAAATTAATATATATTTAGTTTTTTTAATATTTTCGGGTAATTATTATTTTTATTACGTAAAGTTATTAAAAATATATATAGCTGTATTTTTATTATATAATAAGCCGATATATTCGATAATAAATATTTATAACGTTATTTTTAATTTTATAAATTTCGTACAAGTCGTTTATAAGCTTTTTATAATCGTTTTATTAACTTTTTTTAAACGCTTGTTTTATTTATATTATTTTTAGTTCGGACGTAAGTTAAAAAAAGAAACAATTCGTAAATTTCGTTATAATTACGTACTTTAAAATATTTTCGAAATATAATTTATCTTTTTTTTATATATTTTTTTTTTCTCCCTAGAGGAGACGTGACCGTAGAACCAAATTAAATAAATAGATAGATTATGTTATCGGTTGCTAAGCTTTACTAAATCTTAACTTTACAGATTACCTAGTTATGCCCTTATCGACAACCATTTTTAACGGAATTTTAGACAGTTTTCGTAATCCGGAATAACCGGATAAATTATTGTTTGTAATTTTTCTTATATTGATTTAAAAGTTGAACTTTAACGTTTTTAAGCCCGTTATTATTATTTTTCAATTTTACCAGCAATTTTTTTATAAGCCGGATATTTTTTAGTATAAATTTACGTAAAAACCGATTATTTCCGCTGTTTTAAATTAAATCGTATCCGAAAATTAAAAATAAAACCCGATTTTTTTCGGATAACTTATTAATATTAACGGAGGTATCGATATATTTTGTTCGGCCGATTATTTTATTTAAATTGGGTAATTTAATTAAAACCGTTTCCGTCGAGATTCCGGAAATACGGAATATTAGGATTTTATATTTAAATTTGGCCGGCATATTTTAGTTATCTTGATTAATAAGGGTTTAAAAAGGTGCTTTAAGATTAATCGAGGTTAAAAAAGGTAGCTGGTCTGGAGTTCTTAACCCTTTTTCCTGGTTGATATCTGATATTTTTAATCGTGAGACTGGTAAAGGGTTACAAAATAGCCATTTTATACGGACTTAAAGTTTACCGCAAAAAGCTTAACATCTTCTGAATTATTATCTAAGATTCCCCCTGCTAAATTAATTAAAAGATATAAAATTTATTAAGGTCGAAGTTTGTCGGCATTACGTAACAATCGGTTTCGGGATAAGGTTTTTTGCGATTAAGGTACAATTTATCGTTATCGTAAAAACTATTAATAATTACCGTATTCGAAAATATTAAGTAAAGTATTTATCGTATTAATTATTAATATAATTACTTTATATCTTTAACTTAACCTGGATAATACGGCTTAAACCTAACGACCTTGTATATATATTTTGTTATAACAACTGATAAAACAATTAACTTAAACTTTTTAATAGTTTTTTTTATATTTTAATAAGGTTTTTATTATTATACGATTATTTTTTGTTAAGGCGTAATTATATATTTTTTATATAATATTTAATTAATAAATTTATTATGTTTTATTTAAAAGTTTATAAATGTTAATTTTAGTTTCGAAACGTAATTTTACGTTATAAATACGGTATAATAGGGTAGATTAAAATATATCGTATTATAGGTTTATAAAGGTTTCGAAATTACTTTTTTTTAATAAAATCCTTTATATATTAAATTTTACGGCCTAATAACTTAGTAGTCGCGAGCCTGAGTATGGTCTTTTTTATTTGTAATAGGCTTGGGCACTCTATTTCGGTTAATCTTAAAAGATAACTAGTTTAAATCCAACTTAGGCCACCGTTTCTTTAGGTGGCGCTAGCTTAAAGAAGCTAAACCAATTAGGGCTTTGGCTCCGTTACCGTGTCGGCGATAATTAAGGGGTAACTAGGGGCTTTTAAAATTAGCTGCGATTAGGGGCTTTAAAAACTAATTATATATATATTTAGTAAATAAATTAGCTTTATATATATATATATATATAACTAGATAGCTTAATAGTACTTTACTTTATATATATTAAATTTTACGTTTTCTGTTAATATTAATTATTTTTATCCGAAATTAATTAATTAAAAAGTTATTAAAATATAATAAAGTAAAGTTATAAAAGATAGTTACTATTATAAAAAATATTTTATTTATTATTAAGGTTATTTAATATATAAAGTCCGAGATTATCTAGTAATAACTAATCTTAGGTTAAAGATTACAAAAAGGCTACATATTTTTTGTATGTACCTACGGTCGACCTATGTAAAATTTATACCTAATTTGTATAGCATGGCTACTAGTGCGACCTACTAGTACCTGACAGGGTGCGAAATATTTTACCTGATACCGTAGTATTTTTGTGATTATAACTGCGCCTGCGGCGTAGCTATGGCTAGGGCTTTGTAGAAACCTATATTTTAAGTACCGACCTATAAAAAGAACCTATAAAAATACAAACCTTAAAAATAAGACCTAGTAAAAAATTATAATTTTTTAAATTCGTTTTCGGCAATTTTATATACATTTTTTAAAATTTATATTAAAATTTTTTAAATAAAATAATAATAACAAATAATTAAAAAATAATAAAAATACGGTTATATATAATTTTAAAAACCCTTTTAACCGTATATATAACTTTTAAATTGGAATTAATTTAGTAAAAATATTAAAAAGATAAATCGAAATTTTTATTTTCGATAAACCTTTTAATTAAAAGCTATTTTTATTATAACGTAATAATTATAATTCGTCTTATAAATTTTTTTTATATTAAATTATTTTTTTTAATAATTTATAATAAAATATTACAACGGGTAATTATTATAACGTAATAAAAAAAGTTTTCGATTAATTAAATTCGAGATTTTCTTTATAATTACGACGTAATAACTATAACTTATACGGGTAAAAAAAATTAATATATAAGTTTTTCTTATGTAAAATATACTTAGAAAACCGGGTATACGATAATATAATCAATAATTATACTGTCGTAATCCTAAAAGCGTTACGGTCGTTTATTTCTTAGATATATATTTAATCGTATCGGCTTGAATTTTAATTCTAAAAAAAAAAGAAAAAAGGATCCTGTATATATATTAGTTTATATTCGACGCGTATATAAAATTTCATACTTATCGGCCTTAAATTAACTACGTAATAATTTTTTTAATTTAAATTTTTTAAAGTTTTTTTTAAAAAAATGAAAAAAATTAGGAATTTTGGTAAGAGGGTAAAAAACGAGCTCGCTTTTCTACAAATTTAACTCCGACCTCTGTAGGTTAATAAGGAATATATAATTTAATTCGCTGATTTTTAATATAATATAATAATACATTAAAAAACGAGCTAGTAAAGGCTTAAGCTAGCTAAGATAATTATACATGTACTTAGTAAATAAATTAGCTATATACTGTATGTTATATATATATATAGTTAAATACCTCGAATAGTACTTAATCTTATATAAAAAAATATTTATAATTTAAATAAAACTTTTAATAAAAATAAATATAATAATTACAAATATTAAAAAGCGTAAAAAATTTAAATAAACTTAATAAGAAAATAAAAAATAAAGTATAATTATTTATTATTATAACGAGAGAAAATTATCTTAAATTTTAATTTCGTTATAACTTATATATATTAATTAATTAAAAATTTTAAGAAATCGAATTAAATAATAATAATTAAATAACAAACCAATGAAATTTAAGATAAATTTATTATTTCGATTAATATATTCGAATATATACGAAAAAAATCGAAATATCTTTTTATTTTTAACAGTTTCCAAAATTATTATTTAATAAAGTTCGAAAAATATTATACTAATTATAATATTATTATACTTTATATATCCGTATATTTTTCGTATAAACTTTAACCTTTTAATTTATCTTTTTTTATTTTAAAACGCGTTTATTCGTTATATATCGAAAATTTAATACGACGTTATTATATTTATATCTTTAAAAAAAACTTTCTTATCGACTTTTATAACGCGTTTAAAGTTATCATAACGTCCGATAATATTAAATTCGGATTTGTAAAAATTACCAGGGTAACTCGCTAATAAAAATCGTTAAATCGGCGAATCTTTTAATAAAAAATAACTTGTTACTTTTATAGAAAGTTATTTTTTTTTTAAAAAAAATACTTAATTACGAGAAACGAACTATATCTTAAATAAATGTCGAAAAACTAAAAACAAACGTTTTTTTTAAAGAAAGAAAAATACTTACTATAAAAAAATAAACCTTTCTAGTCGAAAAGGAAAAAGGTAATAAAAAGAATACAACCTATAATAGTTAAAGGTAATTATCGTAAAAGAATTAATATTAAAAGACGAAAATATAACAATTACGATAAACTCGGATATAATGCGCGTATTTATAAGAAAACTATAAATACGTTTAATAAAAAAATCCGATTAATTTATATTATTTTAATATGTTATAATTAATTAATTTAATTTTTTTTATTACGAGATGCCGAAAAGCGGTTCGCGATATAGTTTGGCTCGTAAAGTAGTATGGTACATTACCTGTATATATTTTATATTAATAAATGTCTAGAACTACCTACTTAAAATAATTGCCGCTAGTTTTTAATATTATCAGCTGTTATCGACGTTATCGCCATTTTTATCGCTATTATAAATTCGTTAGTAATAATAGTTATAGCTTATTTCTATTAGCTGTATTATCGGGATTAGTTATTTTCCTTTTAATTAGAAATAATCTAATAAGTTCTTATATTCTTTTAGGCTAAAACGTTCGTACCGTCCGTCTTTAGCTATAGTTACTAATAGTTAAAGTATTACGTTAGTTATAATAATATTATAGTTAAATAAGTTAATAGAATTAGTTTTTTATATTAAATTTTTTTATTTAAAATAACAATTAATAATACTTTTATTATCGATAACTTTATTTCTAATTTTTCGCTTAGTTATCGATTTACTGTTATTATAAATATAAATTAAAAGTTATAAAATAAATAATAAAACTTTTTAATAGGATATATATATATATATATATATATATATATATATATTTTAAAAAAGTTTTAAATAATAATTTAAATTTAATATCCGTTACGAGAGTTTAATAAGCGGTAATGTATATATTTTTCGATTAATAATTTAAATTTAATAAAATTAAAAAAAATATAGAAAAGTAATTTCTAAATAAAAAACGTAATTTAAAAGTTTATATTAATTAAACTTATTTAGATTTAATATGTTAAACAGTTAAAAAAGTTTTAAAAGACTCGAAAATAAAGAAAATAAAGTTTCAGAAGGTCTAGTTAAAAGACGTTTTTTTAAGAACTAAATTCATAGAATTATATAAGATTTATATACTAAAGGATAAGATAGAGCATTCCGATTTTCTTTTTTTTTCTTTTTATTATAACTTAAATAATATTTATTTTTCATTATATAATATTATTAAAAGCTTTCTAATATAATAAAAAAGAATTAAATTAGGGTTAGAACTATTTAGCTATTATATAACTGTTTATACCTATTATAGTTGTTATTAAATATAGCTATTTTAACTTTTTCTAACTTTTTTTAAATTATATTATCAAGTATATTATTAATAGTCTACATAATATTAACTTATTAACCTTTATATATAGTTCTCTATAAAAATACGAAACGTCCGACATCCTACTTTCTAAGCTTTTATATAAGATGTTTTATATATAACAGCTTTAATAAATCTTATTTTAATTTAATAACTAGTTATTTTTATTCTTTTATAAAAAGCTAACTATTTAAAGTTTCGGTTTTAAAATTCGTATTAGTAAATAATTAAAATAATTAATAGTATAAGTAATCATTTTATTATCGTATTTTAAAATCTGTATTACTATAAGAATACAAAAAGAACTAGCTATTCTACTATGTAAATTAAAGAATAATAAGTTTAATAATATAATAGCGTTAAAAGTTCTTATTTATATTTAACTAAACGACGTCTTAGGATTATCTTTTTATATTACTCCCTTCTTATAAAAAAATCGTTCCGATTTTATTTCGTTATCTTTTTATTAATTTAATTCTCTTAACATTCGATAATTCTTCGATAATGCGCATTATAAATACGGTTTAAATGCGTTAAACTCTTAAGGATAAAACGTGTCCTAAACCGTTATACCGTCGATTAATCGCCGACCAGTTACAACGTAATTATATATAAGGATAACTCCTTATAACTATTATTTAGTAGTTAACGATAACTAGTCGCCGACTTTTACTTGGTATATAAGCCAGGTTATTTTACCTTATTAACGTAATAAAAGCTGAACTACTTTAGCGATTAATTTTAAAATCTTTAATATTTTTTAGTAGATTTTTTTAAACTTCGAACTTTAAAGTTATAACCGATTAGTTAATATAACCGATTACCGTTACAATAATATAACTAAATAAAAAGAATTAGTTATTCCGTTATATAATTAAAAGCTTAGTAGTTTTAATATTATATTAGCATCAAAGGCCCTTATTAATATTTAAAAAAGAGATATCTTAAGGCTATCTTTTCATAATTACCTTTTATTATTCGACCTTATTAAAAGAAACGGGTTTTTCTAGAAATACTTCCTAACCGCGTTATATAATCTTTTATATATATACTTAGTAAATATATTAGTTTTATATAAAGCTAGATATTTTTAAACAATATAAACTTTATATTAAAAATAAAATAAGTAATATTATAAAATATATAAAACAATATTTATTAATATATTAAATAAAAGATATTTATAAGTTAAAATTTAGTTAGAACTTATTAAAATAATAATTTAAAAATAAAGCATTAATTTAATATATAAAATTATTATATTATTTTAATAAAATTAGTTATAAATTTATAAAGAGCTTTAATATTATAATAATTATTATAGTATTCTTTATAATATCTTATAAATAATAGAAAAAGTAATAAAAGTAACAGAAAGCTTTAAAAGGTCATAGGTGTTGTTTGGGAGCAAAGAATCCATACTTAATTTATATGAGTAATGTTAGAAATAACATGTTGCCACCCTTGGCACCAAGACGTTAGCTTTGGCCGAATTTCGCGGGAAAATACGGTATTCTCACATGTCTAAGCAACTTGAGGCCCATTGGTCCGTGGTGCCAAGATGCTCTAAACCTAAACGGTCGTCCATCTTGCATAACACCATAAATGTTATCAAGAAATACCCTCCAACTAGTACGCGTCAACATTCAATTCAATCCCGTAATCGCCCAAGCGCTTAATATATACTTTACATATGGATGTGCGAAGCTTCGTCGCCTTCTTTGGCCATATTCGTGTGTACCATACCTGCCACCTCTTTGCTCTTGCCATCTGTCACTGTTAACTCGTTCGATGATAGCCCCCCGCACAGAAGCTAAGAGCCCCTCAAAGTGCTGGCAGCGTCGCGTATTTCACACAGGACGAACGACAACTACACCAAAAAATCAGCAAATTGGGCTCGAGCCCTTTTGGGGAACATGATACCGTTTAGGTTTAGAGCTCCTTGGCACCACGGACCAATTGGCCTCAGCTTGCTGAAGTAACAGAATATCCATATCTGCTGATCACGTGACCTCCTGCCATTGTTCCATTCAGTTGCCGGCCTCGTGGGAAATGGGCGTTTGTGGCAGAGCCGACCATGTGGGTCGACTTGTGAGGCGCAGTCATTCTTTTTTTTATTTCCGGTGCGGGCCATCATGACTCTTAATATTGAAGACCTGCAATGCCGCTTTTATACCGGTCTTCAATAAGCCTTCTAACGGCATTATGTCCGTTACTTGATGCCAGTTGGAGCGCTATTTTGTATTGCATATGCCCATTTCCGTGGAGGTCAGCACCAGCGTCGAGTAGCAACTGCACCATATCTATGCGGCCGTGCTCTGCAGCTCCTTCTAAAGCGGTTCTTCCATACTTTAAGGCTCTATTGCCATTTGTATCAGCACCAGCATCGAGGAGTATTGCGGCAACCCCAACATAGCCACCAAGAGCAGCGGCCTGAAGCGACGTCACCCCAGCAGTATTCGCAGCTGGGGCGTTGACGTCCGCACCAGCATCGAGAAGAACTTGAACCAGCTCGATGTTACCCTTCCCGGCTGCCGCTTGGAGGGCGGTTCTTCCATGTACGTGATGGCGGGGCGTTAACATCCGCACCAGCAGCCAGAAGAACTAGAACCAGTTCGATGTTACCGTTTTCAGTTGCCGCTTGGAGGGCGGTTCTTTTATATTCGTCTGCCAGCGGGGCGTTAACATCTGCGCCAGTAGCAAGAAGAACTTGAACCAGTTCGATTTTACCTTTTCCAATTGCCGCTTGGAAAGCGGTTATTCCATCTCCGTACGATGGCGGGGCGTTAATGTTTGCGCCAGCAGTAAGAAGAATTTGAACCAGTTCAATGTTACCTTCTTTAGCTGCTGCTTGGAGGGCGGTTCTTTTATATTCGTCTGCCGGCGGGGCATCAACATCTGCGCCAGCAGCAAGAAGAATTTGAACCAGTTCGATGTCGCCCTTTCCAGAAACATACTGCAAAGCGGTTTGTCCTAGTAACTGGGAGTTAGGATTTACTCCTGCGTTTATACATTCTTGTATAATGCTAGGATATCTCGACTTTGTTGCGCCTAGAAAAAGCTTTTCCGCAAATGCTTCGACTGTTGGAATTCGTATTGACAGGAGGCGTCTTAGAAGCTGCATACTTCTCTTGTCCCGAAAGAGCTCGGCCACCGCGGCGACTAGCTCGATGTCCAAGTTATTGTTGGCCAGTAAATATACTACCAGGCTGAAATATTGGACATTTCCGTCTATCTTGATACGCCCGCGCGTGTTTTCAGTGTCTGCGCTCAACTCCCTATCAGAGTCTCCCGGGATTATGGCCCGTAGATGATCATGAACATGCTTGAAGGTGCTTGACTGAATTTCTGTGCTGGTAGAAGAGCTGACTATATTGGTAGTAATGGAGGCGAGATCCGGGTATGGACTAACTAGTATAATATTAGTTTAATAGGTGAAAGATTTAGACGAATAATGTACGAACCGTTGGACTCAATCATGGCTAGAAACTGGAACCAAGGGAGATTATATAAACACGTATTGGGGTGTAAGGATGGGGGAGTGTAGACGCAGATTCCTTCCGGTGTCTTTGGAGCTGGCGCTGCAAAGCTATGAGCATTCTAAATCGGGCGTCGGAAAGGCTGAAGGATAGTGATCACCTTGAAATTTATGCGGAAACGCTGCCTCATAGCCATATCGCGAAAGCTCCTTCCTTAACTTCTTTACCGGAACAATCTCACCGCCGATCCTCACCTCGCTCTCTTTATTGTTTCTCTTTCTTTTGGTAACCTTAAGAGCAACAGCTTCCCAGGTTTCCTTCTTCTTATTTTTTTGAAACCCCCACTTCTTAAAGCGTGTCTCATACTGGGCTTTCCTTAAGGTATTATTAGCGGAGATCGAGGCGAAGACTTAAAGGGAAGTATCTCACGTGGCATTGAAGCCATATTTCGTCGACATTTCCTGCATCACACCGCCAGGTCCTTGAAGCTTTCTATTCTCGGAAAGATACAAAAGCCGAATGACATCTCGGTGGGAATTCCAATCATCTTCAGTAAAGTCGGTAGGCATAATGAATTACGCACAGCGCGGGGACAAAAAGCTTAGCGAGGAGTAAATACAGATTTCGGTTCACATAAACCTCTCGAGGGTGAGATCAAGTATTTTATCCGCGACCGGTCAGTAGGTTGCAGCGAAATGATGGTGGGCTGCATTTGCACCGCGAAATGATTGGCTGATACCAGAATCTTTTCAGGTACTAGCGCTCTCTTATTTATAGGTTCTTCCCAAAATCTGCGACAACATGGCCGTGTTAACCGGCACTCAGCCCCCAAGCATTACCTCAGCTAGCTCAGGCCTTTGCTGGCTCGTTTTCCAATGTACTGTTATATTACGTTAAAAATTAGCCAATTAAATCCCATATTCCCTTATCGAGCCAGCGAGGCTTAAGTAATAGTTGCAGAAAAGTAGGCTCGTTTTCGGCGCCCTTACCAAAATTCCCAACTTTTTTTTTATTTTTTTAAAAATTTAAAGGATTTAAATGGAAAAAAATTATTATGCAGCCAATTTAAGCCCGATAAATATGAAATTTTATATACGCGTCGAATATAAGCTAATATACGTACAGGATTTTTTTCAATTTTTTTAGATTAAAATTGGGGCCGATACGGTTAAGTTTATATCCGGGGAATGGGCGACCGTAACGCCCTTAAGGCTGCGACAGCATAATTATCGGTTGTATTATTATGTACCGGGTTTCTTAAGTATATTTTATATAGGAAAAGGCCGTATATTAATTTTTTCGACTGTACGGATTGTAATTGTTGCGTTGCAGCTATAAGAAGGTTCCGGATTTAATTAACCGGAATACCTTTTTTGCTGCGATGCAATAATTACCGGTTGTAATATTTTGTTATGGATTTTCTAAGGGTAATTTAGTATGGGAGAAGCCCGTCCAGTTATTTTTTTTGCTGTACGGGTTATGGTTGTTGCGTTGTAGTAAAAAGGGCGTTCCGGTTAAAAGGTTTGCCGAAAATAAAAATTTCGACTTGTTTTTTTAATATCTGTACTAAATTAACCCCGATTTGGAAGTTATATATACGGTTAAAAAGCCCTTTTAAAGCTATATATAAACGTATTTTTTGTTATTTTTTAATTATTTATTTTTATTATTTTATTTAAAAGTTTTTAATATAAATTTTGAAAAATTTGTATAAAACTGCCGACAACGAGCCCAAAAAATCACAATTTTTTATCAGGCCTTATTTTTGAAATTTCTATTTTTGTAAGTCCTTTTTGTGGGTCGGTACTTAAAATACAAGCCCTAGCCATAGCTGCGCCTACGGCGCAGCTACAACTTTAAAAATAGGGCCTGATTTTAATAAGGCAACCCAAGCAGGCTGTTTGCCACTGGCCATATTCCCGCCAAGAGCACTGGTCTCAGCTTCAAGTTTGTTCCGCCACGGACCACTCCGAGTGAGCAGCCTTCTTATTCGCTGTTTCCAAAAATCGCTCTGCGCCGCATTGCTTAATGCATTATGCTGCTGCACATTAAGTTAGTGATTCCCAAAATCTTTGCGAATAGTTAACTTCGATAGCTGAAGTTAATAAGTCGTACATAAACTATAGTAAACTTTTGGACATATTAGGAGGCTTTAAGGGGTATTCCTCTTTACCAAGCCGATGACTCCAATCCTTGCCCTTATTAGTCAGAACTAAAATCCTCTTCATGAATTTCGCCAAGGCGTAAGAATACCGGAACTAGTTGTCGCATTATAATTATTAGCAAGATTTAATATCCTTTTTGCCCCGTTATAACACTGCGCCATATTACTGTTAGATCTAGGGAATACCAGTTATGTTATTCTATTAGGTTAATTACGTATACTTCTCGTACGCGTATAGCTTTTATATAACCTATTAACAAATATATATCTTCCGATTAAAAAGTGGCTTTTTTTTAAATTTAGTATATTATAATATACTTAACTAACTAATACACCATTTTAACGTCTTAAAATATTCGTAACGTTATTTATCGTATTTTTTCCCTTTTTAAAACTATAACTTTTATTTTACTTTTCCTTTATTAAATAAATTTTTTTAACTAAATCCTTTTTAAAAATAAGTTATAAATTTTTTATCATTTAGAAACTTCAGCAATATTTATTAATTTTAATTGGTCTATTTATTAATATATTACTTATAAAAATATAATTTACTTTAATTAAGTTTTTTTTTGGATTTTTCGTAATTAATAATTAGATATATTTATATATCATAATTTTATTTAGAATAAGGTAACGTTAAAGTTAATAAACTATATAATTTATTAATTATTATATTATATTTTTAATAATTTTATATTTAAAATAACCCCGAACTTTTTAATTAATCTAAATTTTTTTTAATCGTTTATATAAAAACTCATAATTCAGTTTCGATTATACATTTAATTATTATATATTACTTATTTACCTTTCATAATATACTTTTTTTAACTAATTAAATTAATCTTTAAAAGGGCGTTATTTGAAATATTTATTAAATCCTTATTATTAATCTATGAAACGGATATTTTAATTAACTATATAATAATACGTTTTTTAAGATTTAAATTAAATTATATTAATTAAAACACGATAAAAAATATATCGGGCTGCGTATTAATTATTCGGTAAAATACCGAATTTATTTTCTTTTAATATTTATTAATTTAATTTAAATAAACCGGATTAAAATTTAATAATAATTTAACAACGCTTATAAAAGTTTTAAAAAAGCTATTTAAACTTTCTTTAAAGATTAAATTAAATTAATTAAATCTTTCGTTTAATTTTACGTCTAATTACTTCGATATCGAGAAATTATTAAAATTTTTTACTCTTTACAAAAATATATAATTCTTTAATTTATTAAATTATTTAAAAAACTATGTATTATTTCTTTTATTATACGTAATAATAATATTATTTACGTAAGAAAATGAAAATATCTTTAAATAAACGACATGATATAATTTAATAAAAATGAAATTAAATCTTAATTTTTTAATATATTAATAAATTTCTTGTAATACAAAAATATAAGTTTTTTTAATTTATATAAAATTTTCTTAATTAAAAGAGTTTTATTACGTTAACTGTATTTTAAAAGCCATTATATATATATATTATAATCTCCTTTTAGAAATTGTAATCGTATAACTTAAAAAAATAAATTAATAAATTATACTGTTTTAGTTGTTAAACTTTACTAAAATCTAACCTTCTCGCTAACGTCTTATTCTAAGGTAACTTTAAGCTGCTTAATTATATTTTTATTAATAACTATTTTTAACGAAATTTTAAACGGTTTTTATAATTCGGAGTAACCCGATAAATTATCGTTTGTAATTCTTTTTATATCGAACTAAAAGTTAAACTTCGAAATCCTTAAGCTTTTTACCGATTATCTTTAATTTTTTTAATAATTATTTTATACGGTGGATATTTTCCGCTATAAAATTATTTAAGTTTTAATTACCTTTATTTTTATAAATAAAATCGTATTTGAATAGTAAAAATAAAATGCGACCTTTTTAAAAATAACAGTTAAAATAATAAAACTATTTATATTTTATATTTATTTTAAAACGTTATAATTACGGAATACGGATAATTTAAAATAGGAATTACCTAGTATATTTTAACTATTTTAATTAATAAGGATTCGAAAAACCGTAAAATCGATAGAAATTAAAGTCGTAACACTAGTAAAAGATCGTAAAACTATCTTATACTAATTTAAAGTTTATTACGAACAACTTAACATATTTTAAATTATTCGTTTTTAAAAAATCCCCTCTGCTAAATTAGTTAAAAAGTATAAGATTTATTAAAGTCGAAACTTATTAACATAATGCAATCGGTTTCGAAATATATATAATTTATTATAATCGTAAAAACTGTTAATAATTAAGATATTCGAAAATATTAGGTAAAATATTTCTCGTATTAATTATTAATATAATTTAAATATTTATTTTATAACAAAGATTTCGTATTAATAAAAATATTTATAATATTATATTATTTAAACTTTAAATATAAATCGGGTTTTAAAAATAATTAAAGTTCGAAAAAACTTTCTAATTAAAATAAAAAATAGATATGTTATTATATACGCTTTTAAGTTTTTAAAAACTTTATATTATTAAATACGCGTTATATTTTTTTAATTAGCCGTAATAATTAAATTTACAAATATATATTTATATTTGGCCTAATGGCTTAGTAGTTACGAGCCTGGGTATCTTTTTTAATTGCGACAGGCTTAGGTACTTTGTTTCGGTTGGTTTTAAAAGATAACTGGTTTAAATCCAGCTTAGGATACCGTTCCTTTAGGTGGGGCCAGTTTAAAAGAGTTAACCAATTGGGGTTTCGACCCCGTTACCGTATTGGCGACAACCGGAAAGGTTAGGGGTTTTAGGAACTAATTAATTAAATTAATCGTATACTTAGTTATTATTTATTACCGTGCACTTATAACCCGTATTACGTTTTTTCGGCCTTTACTAAGAAAAGACGGTTTTTAAGTGGTGCTTCTCGGTCGCGTTTATGTAGAACTATTTGTATATATGTATATAGTAAACGGATTAGCTGTATATATATATATAGCTAGATACTTTAATAGCACTTTACCTTGTATTTATATTTATTTTAACCTTTAATTTTATTTAAATACCTCATTAATAAAAGATTTTTTAAAGTTATATATTTTAATTTATTTATAAATATTTTTTTTAAATTTATCAAATATTATCTTTAATAAATATATAATTAATTTATTATATTTTCGTAATAATAGGAACAAATTACCTTTATATATTTAATTTAATTCTTCTTAAAAAAGTCGTAATCGTATATATTAATTATTTAATTTAGTAAATTGTACTATTTCTATTATTAAGCTTTATTAAAACCTAACCTTTTTGTAAATTATCTAATTCTGCTCCTATCGACGACGATTTTTAACGGAATTCTAGACGCTTTTCGTAATCCGGAGCAGCCGGATAAATTATCGATCGTAATTTTCTTTATATCGAGTTAAAAGTTAAACTTTAAAGTTTTTAAACCTTTTACTGCTTATTTCTAGGTTTTTTATAGTTTCTTTATATAGTCGATATTTTCCGTTATCAAATCGTTTAACTTTTAATTACCTTTATCTTTATAAAGTAAATCGTATCTAAGAATTAATTTTTTTTTAAAAAAATCGGTTAAATTAATAAAAATATCGATATTTATTATTTGTTTTAAAGTTTTATAAACTTAAAATTTTTAGTAAAATATTTTCCGTAAAAAACTTTATAATTACGAAATATAAATATTATATACTAGGAATTACCCGGTATGTTTTAATTATTTTAATTAATAAAAATTAGAAAAGCCGTAAAATCGATCGAAATTAAATTCGTAAAATTAATAAAAAATTATAAAATAACTATCTTATACGGATTTAAGATTTACGGTATAAAGTTTAACCTTTTTTAAATTATTATTTATTTTCTAAGAGATTCTCTTTACCGAATTAATTAAAAAGTATAAAGTTTATTAAGATTAAAATTTATTAGTATTATATAACAATTAATTTCGGAATAAAAGTTTCCGTAACTAAAACGTATAATTTATTATAACCGTAAAAACTATTTATAATTACTGTATTCGAAACTATTAACCTAAATATTTATCGTATTAATTATTAATATAATTATTTCGAATTTTTAATTTAACCTTGAAAATATAGCTTAAACTTAATAATTGTATATATTTTTTTTTAATAATTTAAATATTTTTTTATAAAATAAATTATTAAAATCTTTTAAAATAAAAAAGCGTATATTTCGAGTAATTAATTTTTTACATTTTTATAATTTATCGGCGGATTATTAATCGTATTTTTAAAATAAATTATTCGATTTATATTAAATATAATTTTATATACTTTATAAAGCCTAAGAGCTTAGTAGTTATAAGCCTAGGTATCCTTTTTAATTAATATAGGCTTAAATACTTTGCTTTAATTTATCGTAAAAAATAGCTGGTTTAAATCTAGCTTAGATTACAGTTTCTTTAAATAGCGCCAGCTTAAAGAAATTAATTAATTAGGGCTTCGGCCCCGTTACTGTATCGGCGACAATCGAAAAAATTAAGATCTTTAGAAATTAACTAATTAAATTAATCGTATACGTATTATTTATTTGTTATCGTAATAATAATCCGTATAACGTTTTTTTAACACTTAACTAAGAAAAAACGGGTTTTAAATAGTGCTCCCCAGTTGCGTTTATATAGAATTATTTGTATATATATATGTAATAAACGGATTAGTTATATATTTATATATAGCTAGATATATTAATGGCATTTTACCTTGTATATACTTTATAATCGTTTTCGATAATATTATTTCATACGGAATATATAAAGAATAAATTCTAATATATAAACTACGTTTATATTTTATTATTATTTTAAATTAAATAATATATTACCAGATATAGTGATTTATTATTAGAGCGTTAAAAGGATTAAAAGAGCTTTGAATTGTGGCCCTAGAATTGTAGGGACAAAGAAGCTATAGCTATATCTGGCTGCTTCTTCCCCCCCTCCCAGTTAGAAATGAGGAACCTAGAACTAGAACATGTAGAACCACAGCCTAAAGAATGTAATACAATTACAGATATAATATAATAAAAATTTAAAATAATATTTATTCATTTATCGATATATTAATTATAATAATTATTAAAATAAATATTAATAATAACGATAATTTAAAAATAGAAACAATTTAAATATATTAATCGTTTAAAAATAAATAATCTTTTTTATATAAATCTTTTTTAATCCGTAGGTTTTTAATATTATTATTATTTTATTTAAAAATTTCCTAATTAATAGGTAATTAAATTATTCCGGTTAAATTTTTATTTTATATAAAGTAAAATACTATTAAGGTATTTAGCTATATATATATATATATATAACACTAATTTATTTATTATCTATATATAAATAAATAATTTTATATAAACGTAACCGGGAAGTATCTTTTAAAAAGGGTTCTTTTTTAGCTAAGAGCTAAAAAAACGTAATACGGGTTATATAATACAGCAACTAACGATAAAATATACGATTAATTAATTAGTTTTTAAAGCGCCTAATCGCAGCTAATTTTAAAAACCCCTAGCCACCCCTTAATTGTCGCCGACACGGTAACGGAGCCGAAACCCTAATTAATCTAGTTTCTTTAGGTTGGAGTTACCTTAAGAAATAGTAGCTTAAGCTAGATTTAAACTAGCTATTTTTTAAGATTAACCGAAACAAAGTATCTAAGCCTGTTATAATTAAAAGAGATACTCAGGTTCGTAACTATTAAGTTATTAGGCTAAATTTTTATTATATATATATATATATATTTAAATAATTATAAATTTAATTAAATATTATTATTTACCGGAATACACCTTTTAATTTAATTTATATAATATATAAAAAATTATTTTTTAAGATTTTAATATTATTATAAAAGATTTTTTTTAAAATAAATATTTCGAATAAAGATAAGGTTATTTATTAATAAATTTTAACTTTCGAAAATATTAAATAATTAATAATAAATATTTTAAAATTTAACTTTTAATATTTTTACTTTTTCTATATAATAATTATTGTTTTAACGTAAATTTTATTACAGTAGTTATATAAGATAATTTTTACCACTTTTGATTATATATAATTATATCGTTTTTAATGATTAAATATATATAATCAATGTTATATAAAATTTATTAAATTAAAGTATCTTTAAAAATATTATTATATAATTATATTAGTTTCATAAATATATATACGATTAATAAAATAACTTAACGTTATTCTATATTATAAATTTTTATTTATATATATATTTTTTAGATGTTTTATATTTTTATTTAAATTTTAAATATAAAATATTAAAAATTTAAACTTAATATTAAAAAAAGATTATAATATATCTCGAAATTAATACCTTTTCATAATTTAGTTATTATATATATTTACTTTAATTAATTATTTTAATCGTATATCTTATCGATATTTACCGTGCTATATAACTCGTATTATATTTTTTTAATTTAGCTTATTAAGAAATATAGTTTTTTCGAAGGTGCTTTCCGGTTGCGTTATATAGTCCTTTATATATAGCTAGCTAAATACCTTAATAGCACTTTATCTTATATATATTATTATATATAAAAAACTTTGTTTTAATTTATGAAACATTTTAAATAAATATTAAAAAACGGTAAATAAGATATTTTATATTTAATTTTAAAATATATATTTTAAATAAAACTTAAATATTTATCCTTAATAAATATTAGGTACTTATATTTTTTTCAAGGTTTTAGTTCTTAATTTAAACATTTAATCATAATTTTTTATTTTAAACAGAACGTTTTTTTCCTATAATTTATAATATATTTATTTTTTAACCTTTAATTTAATATAAGCTTTATATTTAATTATAATAAAACTATTTAATTTGATTTTTTTTCGCAAAATGTTAAAAATAAACGATTAATTTAAAACTTAAGTAATAGAAATATGAATATTTATATTCCTATTATTAATACTAAATAATCTTTATATATAAAAATTAACGTTTTGTTTATATAAAATAAAATATTATTAAGGTATTTAACTAGTTATAACGTATTATACAAGCTTGCGAGCTACACAAGCTCGTGAGCCGTTTTTTGGCACTTTGCAACAACTAATCCAAATAACTTAACTACAACATATCCATTTGATTTAAATCGACCGTATTTTGTTTCGCTGATTATATCTACCGCTTTTAAACAAATGTACGTATTATATTAAGGTTTGTTACGGACGTATATTATCATTTTTTCCTTCCAAACGTTTTTGCGATAACCGTTTCTAATAACTATTAACAGGAATTTTTTTATTACCACTTTTTTTACCGACCGAAAAAGGTGTTTATCCCGTATAATAAGTGTTCTTTTTAATTGGATTTCTTTATTTTAATAATTTTATATACGTAAGGTCGAATTATTGCTCCGATAAATCCTATAATACCGCAATACGCCCCTCCGACGCGCCCTAAATAAAGCCCTATAACCTTATCCCGTAGCCTTGTAACGCGTCTTTTAACAAGCCTTATAACCTCTTATTTTGCGAATATTTTCCCTGTATTAAAGCCGCATAAAAAACGTTTACGTATACGGGTTAGGAATTCGGTCGGTAATCGTATTTTTGTCGGTTGGTTTTAATACGTTCGAAATAAAGGTAGTATTAACCTGGACGTGTTCGGGATTAATTGGTTACATACGGATTAACAAAAGGGAAATGGCAATATACGTCCGCAATAAACCTTATATAATACGTGTATTTGGTAAAGAGCTATATATACGGTCGGCGACAAAAAATACGGTCGATTTGAATCAAATGGATATATTGTGGTTATGTTATTTGGATTAGTTGTTGTAAGGTGCCAAAAAACGGCTCGCGAGCTTGTATGGCTCGCAAGCTTGTGTGGTACGTTATATAAAAAGTTAATCTATTTATTAAGTACGGATATAAAGAATTATATAGTATAACCGAAAAGCATTTCCGAAAAAACCGTACCTTTTAATAAGCCGAATAAAAAACCGTAATACGGGTTATATAATACGGTAACTAACGATAAGATATACGATTAATTTAATTAGTTCCCAAAGCCCCCAACCATTTCAATTGATCGCCGATACGGTAGCGGAGCCGAAGCCCTAATTGATTTAGCTCCTTTAAGCTGGCGCTACCTAAAGAAACCGGCGTCCTAAGCTAGATTCGAACTAATTATCTTTTACGCCTAACTGCAACAGGGTACCTAAGCCTGTCGCAATTAAAAAAGATACTGAGGCTCGCGACTACTAAGCTATTATTAGGACACGTTTTATTTATAAATTACAAAATTATATTACTAAATATTACGTTAATATTTTTAATATTAAATAAATTAAATTAATTTTTAATATAATAACTAATTTATTAATTACTTTTTTTAATAATTTTTTAAAAATAATTAAAATAAGATTAAGTTATATATAAAATCCTTATAATAAGATATATCTTATTAACGTAACGTTCGTAAATTTTTAAAATTTTAAAATAATATATTTATTTTCTTATATATTTAACATAGATAACATTAGTACTTATATCCGTAATTAGTGCTTTTAAATACCCGCGACTAGTATATCTAAGCTATAGCTACTACTTAGGATAGTTTTTATTTAGGAATTAATCTTTTTACCATTAAACGTAACGTTCTACACGATTAAGCTGGATACACAATTAAGCTGGACATTTTTCAACATTTCGTAACAATAAAATCTAATTAATTAATTATAATACATCAAATCTATTCAAATTAATCGGATTTTTCTTCGTTAAACGTATCTACAGCTTTATTACAAATACGCGCATTATATCCGGGCTTATTGCAAACGTTACATTTCCGTTCTTTTATCGCAACCTTTTTACGATAATTACCTTCGGCTACTATTAACTGCAATTATTTATTACCATTTTCTTTCGTAATTATAAAAGCTTATACTTCCTTTTTAATAAATATCTCTCCTTTTTAAAAACGTTTGTTTTTAATTTTCCGGCGTTTACTAAAAATATAATTCGTTTCGCACAATAAACCGCATTTTTCCCGAAAAAAAACGTTTTCGTATAACAATATTAAGTTACTTTTTGTCAAAAAATTAACCGATTTAACCATCTTTATCGGCAAACTACCCTGGTAATTTTTAATTTACCTTTGCAAATAACGCCCTTATCAAATCGCTTCGGTAATATTCCTAGAAATTTTCGTAAGTAAGAAAATAACGAAATTAACAAAAGTAAATAAAAAAACGGTCGGTATAAGCATAACTGGAACTTTTAATTCGGAAAAAACGCGATTAAAATCGAATAAAACAAGGCCAGTTACGGCAAATCCGGATTTAATATTATCGGTTATCATAGCAGCTTTAAACGCATCTTAAAAACCGGCGATAAAATCTTCCTTAGCAATATAAATAACGTAACGTCACATAAAACTTTCGATATATAACGAATAAACGCGTTTCAACGGGGAAAAACAAGATACGTCGAAAGGTTAAAACAAATAGGAAAAATTAGCTAACATATAAAATATAATAATATTATAATTAACGTAATATTTTTCGAATTTTATTAAATAATAATTTTCGTAACCGTTAAAGATAAAAAAACGTTTCGATTTTTTCGTACGTATTCGAATATAATAATTAAAATATTAAACCTATTTTAAACCTAATTTATTTATCGTCCAGCCGTTATTGTTTATAACAACTTTTTAATCGGATAAAAGTGGGCTATCGGCGAACCAGCGAAAAAAGTGGTTCTTCCCGGTAAGGATAATAAATAAAAATAAGGCCTAACCTTAAAAGTTAACAATTTGTATTATTATAAATTATTCCCAATTTCCTTACTGGGCTTATTTAAGTTTTTTACGTTTTTCGGTATTGGTAATTACTATGCCCGTTACTATAAAAAGCTTTATTAAAAATCTAATCTTATCGAAATTATAAATATCCTTTTCTGTAATACCGTATTTTACGATAATAACCCGAATAAACTTAAACTATTTACGAAATATCTTTGGATTTTCGCATAATATTTTTTAATAATCGATTTTTCGAAATAAACGCGTTTTAAGTTTTTTTTGCCGTTTAATAAAATATAACGCCCAGTTAATTCCAACGCGTTTTATAACGCGCTGGGTTAACAATAAATTCGCCATATTTTCAATATACTGAAACCGGACAAAAAACGTTCGCATATCTAAGTTAAAGATTCGATTAACAATCGATATCTTTTCGGTCGGCGTTAATTTTTACTTAAAAAAAATAATATCGGTTCGGGCGCGTTTACCGTTATATCGCGTTTATAAGGTAAAATAAAAAACGTCATAAATAAAACTAAGTTTTTTATAACTAAATTTCGGGTTTCGTTTTTTAGCCTGAACGGCTAAATTTATTCTCGTTTTTTTTGTAAGGCGTTCCATAATATTAATATTAAGAAATATACGATTAAAGATAGGGAGTTGGAATAGCTAAAAAAGTATCCAGCTTAATCGTATATCCAGCTTAATCGTATAGGACGTTATATATAATAATAATTATTTTTAATTTCTTTTTTAACTTTTTCTGTAATAGTTTTACGATTTTTAGCCACTTTAATATTTAATTATTATTATAATTATTAATATAATTATATCTTTAATTAAATAATAAGTTTAATAAAGTAAACGTAATAATTATTTATAAATTAAATCAATAAAGAAAATACGGAATTTAAAAAGAAATTACTTAATTAATTTTAAGAATATAAACAGTTAATAATAATAAATAAATAATAAAAACGTACTTTAAAATAATTTCTTATAATCGAATAAAAGAATTTACTTGATAAAAGATTTATCCTTATATAAAACAAGAATTATGCGAATAATAATTTATTTATTTGTTTATCTTTTTTATTTTTAGGATTAAAAAACCTTTTACAACGGAAGGTTTTAAAATAAAAGAAAAGAATAAAAGCTCGTAATAAGCATAAAGATAAGAAAAAATATTATTTTCGAAGTTTTCTCGAAAAACGATTTATGACTTTAATAATAATATTTAAAAAACCAATATAAAGTTTTTTAATAAAAGTAATAATTTAAATTAAACCTATAAAGATTTATATAGTTTTAAATATTAAGTAAAAGGAAATTTAAAAAAGAAACGTTAAAATACGAAAATCTAAATATAAATTAAGTGAAAATAATATTAAAAATTTATAATTTTAATAATAAACGATAAGATAATAAAACGAATAAATAATATTATAAAGTAATTCTTAACTATACTATAATTAGAACATATATTTTAATAAAAAAACAATTAAAGAAAAAGTATTATAAAACTTGTAAAATATAAATATTCATAAAGGATTCTTACGAAATATTTAATAAATAAAAGATTTATAAAACCATTTTTTAGCGTTAAAAAAATAAAAAAGATTATTTCTTTTTAAAAAAGAAGCATACGAAATTAAGGAAAGAATTTAATAAAAAATTTCAATTTTAAAGAGAGAAAGAGGTAAATAAAAGATTATATAAAGAAAAGAAAATTAAAATATATAAGGATTCTAGCGATTTAAATAACTTATTTTTTTATTCGTCCGAAAATTTTCGAAAATAAATAAACTATGATAATAATTTCCTTACTATCTTTAACAATTTTTTAAACTTGACTAACTTAAATAATTCTAATAAATTAAGCTTTTATTTAAATTTTTTAAGAAATTTACTATTAAAAATTTAAAGTTATCTTAAAAACGTTTTAATTTTCACTTAAATAATAAAAATTATATAATATATTAGATTAATTCAAAGTTTTTAAATAATATCTTTATTTCTACTTTTAAAATTAATTATAAGAATTTAAAAAACGAAAAGATTAAAGACTATTAAAAATAACTTAATAAAATTATATATATTAAATAAATACCGTTTAATTTATTACGAAAAATTAAAAATTATAATATAAAACTCGGATTGAAAACATAAATTAGTAAATTATTTATTATTATATAAAATTACGTTAGTAGTTAATATAGAATATTTTAATTAATATTTAAATAGACTAATTTCTTTAATACTTAATCGATAATTTTAATAATATATTTTATAATAATATTAATTAATAAAACCGAAATTTTATAATCGTTGAAAAATAAAGAAAAGAGATATAATAATAATATCTTTTAAATTAATAGATATATATAAAGCAAGACCGGAAAGCTATTTTATTTTATTTATAATAAATACGAGTATTTAATAAAAAATTACTTTAGGTTATAAAAAAAGAATAATAAAAAGAGAAAACGTAATTAAGTTTAAGATAATAATAAATTAAATAATTAAAATAATAGTTTTTAGAATATTTAGAATAATAATAATAAGAACGAAAAATCATTATTCGTTAATAATTTAAAAAGTTTATATTAATTAAACGAAAAAAACATTTAATATTTACTTTAAAGAGAATAAACTAAATATTTAATATAATAATATAATAAAATAATTTAAAAAGCTTAAAGGATTATAATTATTAAATATTTTAAAATATAAATAGGTAATCGTTTTAAAATATAAATAAATAAACGCTTTAAAAAAGTATTATAAAAAGGGAATAAATTTATAAATTTATTTCTTTAATAAATGTTATTTAAATAAATTATTTTATAACTTAAATACAAATATTAATATTAAGAATAATATTATTAATCTTAAAAAATATACCGTAATAAATAAAAATATTATATAAATTTTATCGTTTTAATAAACCTTAATAAAATTTAATTATTAACTATTAAACTTTTTCGAAAAGACTTTTTATTATAATTTTATAAAAAACCGGGATTTGTTATTAAAATTTCGGATTTAATAATTAATAAAGATTATTAATAAAAATTCGTAGTTAAAAATATATCCGGTAAGAAAAACGGGGATAATTAAACGGATAATTTAAAACGCGTATTTTCGAAGGTTTTCAAAAACGGGGAAAAATTTAATAACAGACGAAAATATTAAAGAAATTAGTTTTAATACCGTTATTTTTATTATCTTAATACAGAACGATTAATATAAGCTATTAAAAAATTTACGGGAATAGATTTAAAGCTTAACTATGTAAAAATATCTTTTAAACAATATTAAATAATATAAAAATATAAAAGAAAATCATGTACTATAATATAAAATTTAATTGATTTATTAATATTAGAAGTAAATAGTATTTTAATTTTATTATAAACGATTTATTACATTACAAAAAATATTATTTATTTAAAACTAAATATAAAATTTAATAAAATTTATACATATTATTAGAATTCGATACGTCAACATGTACTAAGTTTAATTAGCTCGTATAACGCTTACTCGAACGCATCTTAAATAAATCCAGCGCATTTATCTTTTTAACTAGCTTTTTATAGCTAGAACAAATATATTTTAAACGTAACCAAATAATATATATTACGATATTAATAATAATTAAATTAATAACGCAAATCTTAATATAATAAGATTTTTTTAAAGAAAATCGTTATAAAAACCATATTATTTTTATTATTTTATAATATATTATAATAAAATTATAATTAACGCTTTACGAAATATATAATTAATCGGCTTAAAGTTAAAGTAATCGGTAGTAGTTACGAAAACGAATTTATTCGGTTAAATGTATACAAGGTCGTTAGGTTCAAGCCGTATTTTCCAGGCTAAGATAAAGACATGAAGTAATTGCACTAATAATTAATACGATAAATACTTTACCCAGTATATTCGAACACGACAACTATTAATAGTTTCTACCGTAATAATAGGTTAAATGTATATTATACGATAAAGTTTTATTAAAACGATTAATTAATATTTTTATACGATTTTCGTATTATTTAATAAAGGGAAATTTTAAGATTTTGAAATATTTTTACGGATTTATTAAAATAAGATTTTAATAAAAAAATAAATTTTTATAAAGATAAAGTATATAGGTAGAGAGATTAAATTATTAATTAATAAAATAACTATTAAATAAAAATAACGTTAATTAAATAATATTACCGAGTTTTAAATTTTTTTTCAAGAGATTTACGTTATAAGTAACTTATATAAGAAGAGATTTAAACGTTCTAGAATAATATTAGCGAAGGAAGTTAATTTTTATCCGAGTAATAGCCCGTTAGTAAAACCGCAATTATTAAAACTGACTAGAATATTTAATAAAATTTTTTAAAAAAGAGAAAAGTAAAGAAAATATTTTTTTAAAAAAGATTTTACGGATTCTTAACAGAATTTAATTAGTAACGACTTATAAGTAAGAATATTATCGTTATATTTATCGAAACTGTTTTAATTATTATTTTGTTCGTTTCCGTTATAAAATAACAGTAAACGTAATAGCGGAAAGAGCGGTAATAATAAAGAGAGCAGTAATAACTTTTTTTATCGTTTAACTCCTCGATGTTATTTTCGGATTTAAATTCGAAAATGATTTAAGCAATTCGAATAACGATAATTAGAAAAACCGTTATTATAATCGTAATAAAAAAACAAAACCAAAAAAATATATAAAGAGAAAATGTTTAAAAAAATGAATTTCGCCTTTTATTAAAAGTATTTCGATTTTACCTTAAATAAGAAAAACTATTTAAAAGGTTTTAAAAATAACAACCTTTAAAAAACGTTTTAAATTTTATATTTAAAAAGATACCAAGAAGGGATAGTTTTTAAAGGGGTACTCCCCGGTTGCATCGTATAATCCTTTGTACATGTATATAGTAAACGGATTAACTGTATATAGCTAGATATCTTAATAGCACTTTACCTTGCATAATTATTATTAAAAAGTTTATTTAAATTAAAATAATTAAGATAATTAATTAAACTTTAAACGGATTAAAAATAAATATAATTTAATTACTTTACTAGATATATTATACGTACTTAATTTTTGGTTCTAGATTTTTCTTAAAAAGTTTTTTATTAAAAAAATTTAATAGAAATTGTTTAATTAATAATAACTGTATAAAATTAATTAAAATCAAGGTTTTTTTTAAAAAAAGCTTTTTATAAATAACTTAATAGACGAAACCTAATAAAGATATACGTTAAAAATAATATAAGGTAAAATAGACGAAATATTAAAAACTTTATAAGCTTTTACCGTTAATAAGAAAATTTTAATAATAAAAATAGTATTAAAAAAACTTTTTTTAAATATCGATATTTATATTATTTTAATAATAAATAGCTAAAATAAGTTATTACAATAATTATAAGGATAAATTTAAACGAAATAAATATCGAACTATTTATTTATATAAGGTAAAGTGCCATTAAGGTATCTAGCTATATATATACAGAGAACTGATCTATTTACTAAGTACATGTACAAATTGGTTTCATAAACATAACCGGGGAGCACCCCTTAAAAACCGTCCCTTCTTAACTAAGGGCCGGAAAAACGCAATACGGTTCATGTAATATACGGCAACTAACGATAAAATACACCCGATTAATTAATTAATTCCTAACGTCCCTAATCGTAACTGGTTCTAAAGCCCTTAGCCACCCCTTAATTGTCGCCGATACGGTAGCGGAACCGAAGCTCCAATGGTCTAGCTCCTTTAAGCTGGCGCAACCTAAAGGAACAGTGGCCCAAGCTGGATTTGAACCAGCTATCTCTTAAGACCAACCGAAACAAGGTACCTAAGCCTGTCGCAATTAAAAGAAACACCTAGGCTCGCAACCACTAAACCATTAGGCCGAACTATTTATTTATAAAATTTATATTTAAATAAAAATTATTAAAATATTTTCGAAAGATTATTAAAGATAAAAAATATACGTTAAAAAGGTATTTAAATATAATATAAGTTAAATTAAACCCGTTATTATTAACGATAATTTATATTTAAACTTAATTATAAATAATATTAATTATTATTACGTTTATAAAACGGCTAAAATTAAAAATAAAATATAATAATACCTTTATTTATATATAATAAACGTAAAAACTAGGTTAATTTTAAATAATAAGATAATAAAAATTTTTCGTATTAATAAAAAAAATTCGGAATAAAGTTATTTAAAATTTTTTACGATATTAAAAAAGTTAAATTAATTAATTTTAATTCTTATAATTAATATTAAAATAGTAACGTATTATATAAGCGAGTCGCTTATATAAACGAATCGTTTTTTAACGCTTTATTATAACGAAGTTAAATAAAATAATTATAACGTAATAAATTAATTTAAATTAATTAAATTCCTTATTACTAAATATTTTTATAAATTTCTTTTTAATACGCGTATTATATCCGGGCTTGCTATAAACGTTACATTTCCGTTCCTTTATTTAAACCTTTTCACCATAATTATTTTTAGCCTTTATTAGCTGCGATTGTTTATTATTACCTTTTTTTTAACTATAACAGCCCTTATTTTTCTTATAGTAAACGTTTTTTTTAAAAACGTATGTTTTTAGTTTTTCGGCGTTTATTAAGGACGTAATTCTTTTTGCGAAAATAACCTTTTTTTTAAAAAAAACGATTTCGTATAAAAGTAATAGGTTATTTTTTATTAAAAGCTTAATTAATTTAATTATCGATAAGATACTCTAGTAATTTTTGATTTTTTTTATAAATAACGTTCCCGTTAAGTTACTTTAGTTATATTTTTAAAAGTTTTCGTACATAAGAAAATAGTAGAATTAATGAAGGTAAAAAAAACGGTTAATATAAGTATAATTAAAATTCTTTAATTTAAAAAAAAGTAATTAAGATTAAATAAAATAAGTTCCGGTTTTGCGAATTTAAATTTAATATTATCGGTTATTATAGCAGTTTTAAATGCGTTATAAAAACCGGCGATAAAATTTTCCTTAATAATATAAATAACGTAACGTTATATAAAACTTTCGATATATAGTAAATAAACGCGTTTTAATATAAAAAAACAAGATATATTAAAAAGTTAAAGCCGATAAAAAAAATAAGTAAGTATATAAAATATAATAATATTATTAATTTTGCAGTAATTTTCGAATTTAATTAAATAATAGCTTTCGTAACTGTTAAAAATAAAAAGATATTTCGAATTTTTAGTATACGTTTTAATATATTTATTGAAATGTTTAATTTATTTTAAATTAAATTTATTTATTATTTAGCCGTTTGTGTTTATAGTAACTTTTTAATCAGGTAAAAGTAGGTTATTAGTAATTTAGCGAAAAAAAATGTTTTATCTAATAAAAATAATAAATAAAAGTAAAACCTAATTTTAAAAGTTAATAATTTATATTATTATAAATTATTCTTTCTTTTCTTATTAAGTTTATTTAAATTTTTCATATTTTTCGGTATTTATAATTATTATACCTATTATTATAAAAAAGACTTATTAAAAATTTTATCTTATTAAAATTGTAAATATTTTTCTTTATAATATTATATTTCGTAATTATAACTTAAATAAACTTAAATTATTTATAAAATAGCTTTAAACTTTCGTATAAAACTTTTTAGTAATTTATTTTTCGATTTAAACGCGTTTAAGTTTTCTTTACCGTTTAGTAAAATTAAATGCTTAATTAATTTTAATATATATCGCAATACGTTAAGTAATAAATTCGTTATATTTTTAATATATTAAAACTAAATATAAAACGTTTATATATTTAAATTAACAATTCGTTCGATAATCGATTTTTTTTCGGTCGGCGTTAATTTTCGCGAATTAAAAATAATATTAACTCGGTAAACTTTACCGTTATATCGGTTTTTTAAAATAAATTCAGGAACGTTATATATTATATAAAACCGATTATAATTAAGTTTCGGGTTTCTTTTTTTAACTGAAACGGTTAAATTTATTTTCGTTTTTTTATAAACCGTTTTATATTGTTAATATTAAAAATAAATAATTAAAATTACGGAATTAAAATAATATAAAAAACGAACGATTCGCTTATATAAACGATTTATTTATATAATACGTTAAACGGTAACAAATTTAATTTTAAAAAAATTATGACTAGCTTTAAATAAAATATAGTGCTTAAACCTATTTATAAAGAAATTAAGAAAAGTTTATAAAAACTATTTTTAAATTAATAATTAAAATGATTAAAAATTTCTTATTAAATATTAAATAGGGTTAAAAAATATATATTAGTAAATATATTAAAAAAATATAACATTTACATCGTTATATACTGTTTTATTTAACGAAAACATTATTTATAACGAAATATTTATAATTATAATATACGTAATATATTAACTTATTTTTATAATATTTGTAATATTTATTAAAATAGTATATTTAAAAAATGAATTTTATTAGTATTTACATAAATAATAATTTTTAAAAAATTTATAAAACGTTTTTTTTAGTATACAAATATTTAAATATATATTTAAAAAAAAGTAACTTTTAAATTTTATATTTAATAGAATTACTGTATTACTAAACCTCTTATATAAATTAAAATAGGCCGATATTATATAAATTAAAAAGGTAATTAATATTCGATAAATACGATTTTAAATTATTATTATTTAATAATAAAATATACCTTGACGTAAAAACTCGTAATATAATTATTTTATATATTAATAATTTCTTATTTTTCCGGATTTAATAAAATACGTTTAAAAGTTATAATAAATATTATTACCGGTAATATCTCGATAAATAATGTCGGAATAAAAAATAAATATTACGATATATATATCGTCGAATGATTTAAAATAAATAACGTTTACATTAATTAAAAATAATATATTAATAAAATCAAATCAAATTTAATTTTTTATTAAAAAATATTTAGATTACCTATTTTATTATAATAATAAAATTAATAAATAAAATATTTTTAACTAAGTAAATTTTATTAAAAACATTAATTTTTTTAATTATATAATGAAATTAAATATTACCTTTATAATATTTATATAAACGTAATTTATTAATAACTCGTTTTGAAAAATATTTAAAAAAACCTTAAAGTTATTTATTTAATAGTAGAAACTAACTGAAAAGTGTTTTTATTACGTTTATAATAAATTAAAATGGTTATAATAATTAATCTAAATTTAATAAATAACTCCGATAAGTTTAAATATATAATTATTTATATTTTATTTATAATAAAAACTTACTAATAAAAATAATACAAAGATAATACGTTATTTTAAAATATATTTTAAAAATTATATATATAATACTAAATATCGTAATTATCGAAAGAATAAATATACGGATATTTTTTAAAAGATTTAGTCTTATATTTAAATCTCTAATTATTATTTGTAAAAATAATAACGGTACTAAAAAATAAGGTAAAAAAACGTTTTATATGGGTTAAATATTATTATATACGATTAAAAATTCAAAACAAAAAACTACATAAAGGTTAAATATATCAAAAAAGTAAAAAACCTTATTAACGGATTTATTAAATAATTAAATAAAATAATATATTAAAAAAAATTATTAACTTAAATTTTAAAAACGTTTAAAAACTAATTAAAATTTAATTAAAGTAATTAATAAAAAATAATCCCGTTAAATTTTTTTATACGGGGAAAAGAAAAACGTTCCCTTTTTAGAGTTTGTTTCTCGTTATTAAAAATATTAATTGCGGTATTTCTTTTTACGATTACCTAAAAATATCAGTTTATTTACTAATTTTAAAATTTTAATTTTCCGTAAAAATAATTATTTTATATGTACCTATAGCCTTTTACGTTAATTTTTATTTAAAAATATTAATGTTTTATATATAACTTGTGATTAATTAATATCTTTTAACTAATTAGAAAATTTCTGTTTATTCGATAACTTTTTATAAAGGGGAATTTAAAAAATCAAGATCTTAATCATTTATTAATATTGCTCTTAAAAAATAAAAGCGATTTTTAAAGTTATAAAATTTCTAAAATAATACACTGGTATATACAAAACGTTTTCCTATATTAACGCCCAGCTAAATCCCAAATATTTCAAGAAAAATAAATCTTATAACCCGGCGCAGTTATAACAGAACGGTAGAATAAAAAAGCCGGGTATTTAATATAACGAGGTAATATAACGTATAAATTAATTATTTATATAAAAATTCAAGGTTTAATTTCGATTTAAATATTTTCTTTTATTATTTTTCTGTTAGTTTTTATTAGAATTTCAATAATCTTTTATATAGAAAATAAAATTTGATTCTTAAAAGTATTAATTAAAGCTTTTTCTAAAGTTTTCGAATATATATATAACGTAAAAAGGCGTAGTAAGATTCGATACCTTAATATATACTAAAATTAGTTAGCTCGTATAACGTTTACCTGAACGCATTTTAAGTAAATTTAGCGTATTTTTTTTTTTTTTAGCTAGCTTTTCGCACCTAAAACAAATATATTCTAAACATAACTAAGTAATACACATATTACGATACTAATAATAGTTAGATTAGTACTGTAAATCCTGAAATATATAAATTATAAAAACTATAAAAGGTTTAAAAATGTTTTTACGAAATAAAAAATTAAATATAAAAAAAGATAAACCTTATATTTTAATAATAATAAAAAAGTTAACATAATAATAAAGAAAAACTTTTATATTACGAAAAATATTAAATTAGTTAATTTTAGTTTATATATTTAATAATAAAACGAAATTATAAAATAGAATACGTATAGTTTTTACGTAATTAAAAGGCTTTATATATCTTTAAAATTTCGTACTAAAAGTAATAACGTATATTATTGATAAAATATACTAGTTTACTATAAATAATATATTATTAATACAATATTACGAATATAAATTTAAACCGGATAAATGTTATAAACTCGATAGCGCTTATTTTCGAATTTTCGATAATAAATATATTATTTTAATTAATAAGAATTATTAAATTAAACAAAAGAACTAGTACAAAATTATTAAATAGAATATACGTATAAAATATAACTATTAAAAACATAATACATTATTTATAGTATAATACGTTATGATTGACGAAAAGTTAAAAAGAATTAAATAAATCTTTTAACTTTAAAAATATTATCGGATTATTATTATAGCCTTTATAAAAACGTTTAAAATACCGTTAGAAATAAGGCGTAATAATAAAAAATAAAAATAATAACGTTAATTAAAAAAGCATAGTACAGATTAAGAAATTAAATAAGTTAAACATAAAAAGAAAAACGCTGAAAAAAAGTAATCATTAAGCTGTATATTTTAAAGACCTTAAATAAAGCCCCAGAATTAAGATAAGAATTTAAACTAACTTTTATTTAAAAACGCGAAAATATACGCGAAAGGAATTTATATATTTTCTATTTTAATTTCTTTACATTAAGTAATAATATAAACTATCTTAGTAAATTTTACAATATTAATTAACCTACTTGAAATATTTTTAAATCTAAATAGATAATTAATATATTAAATATTAATATTTATACGTTATTTAATATTATAAATAATGGTTTATCTAATAAAAGAAATTATAAAAAATATAAAACCAATGATATATTTATAATTATGCTTATAAAAATTTAAAAAACCCTTTTATACGAAGTCGTTAAATTTAAGTTTATTTAATAAAATTATTTTAAATTTTTATATAAATATTAAATAAGGATTAAGAAAAAAAATACTTAATAGAAAAACTAAATAAATATAAGATACGTATTTACGTAAAAAAATTTATAAAATAAAAAGAAATTAATTAAAACAAAACTATTATAAATACGGTATAAATAATATAACAAAAAGTTTTAATAAGGTTAACCCTCTTTTTAAGATAATATATATTTTAAATCAACTTTATTATTACGGATTTAAACGGTAAATTAAAAGAAAATATGTATATAAAATATTTTCAGATATTAAAAATATATTTAATACGTATCTAAAAAAATAAAAAATAAATAAAAATACTATTCGCAAAATAAAACTTTTATCCGTTTATTTCGAATAACGTAACATATTATAATTTTAAGCTAAACAACGTTATTACCTTATAAATAAATAACTGCTTTTTTTTTACCCTCGATAAATAAGGTTTAGAAAACATCGTTAAAAAATATCAAAAATATTTTAATTTAAAAATTTAAATAATACGATTTAAGACTTAAATATACGAAGTAGATATTATTTATTAACTATTATTTAAAGCATATTATAAAATATAACGGCGTAATTAATAAAAAAACTTTAAATATATAAATTTTAAAATGAATTTAATATTAAATTTATATTAATAAATTAAATATAACGTTTATAATATTAGTTTAGATAAAGTTTATAAATGGTCCGTTGCTTAAATATTAAGATTATATTAAAAAGTTACTGAAATATTTAAATAATATATTGAAGATATTTTTTCAGTATCCGAAATTATAAGAAAGTTATTTATATTTTTAATATAAGACTAAAGATTATGCGTAGTAATAAATATAAACTATATAAATAATTACAAATGAACAAAATATGTAATAAGTAATATTTTTTAAAATTAAAACGTTTATTTTATAAGGTTTAAAATTATTAAATATTATTATTATTAAATATTTTACGAAAACGGTTTACGTAAAAATAAAAATAAAATTTATAATAAAAATTAAAATGATAAACCTGTTAATAAAACTAAGATTGTATTTAAAAATTAATATAAGGATGTTTAAATAAATAAGACAAATATAAATAATAGAAAAAAAATTAGAAAATATTTAAGATTTAATCAAAGTAATTAAGAAAAAAAATAGTTTCGTCAAATTTTTTTATACGAAAAAAAAAGCGTTTCTTTATTAAAACCTATTTTTCGTTTTAAAGTAATAATAATTACGATATTTTTTATAATTACTCTAAGGTATCCGTTTATATAATAATCTTAAAGTTTTAATTTTCCGTAAAATTATTTATTTATATATACGTATATATTTTAACCTTAATTTTTATCCAAAAAAATTAATATTATTTATTTAATTTACAGTTAATTAATATCCTTTATTAAAGAGAAAAAACCTGTAGTTACTAGTTTTTTACAAGATTAAGTACTCTTCGGGATATCTAGCTATATATATATATATATATAACACATAGCATAACGTTCCATACAAATACTTTAGACGCATAAATACTCCGCACGGTTTTTAGCATATCTTAATTACCGAACTTTAATTAATTATTTTTTAGTATTAATAATATAAAACGGCTTATAAAAAAAGAAAATAAACCTTACCGTTTAAATTAAAAAACGAAACCCGAAACTTAATTATACAACATTTAGTTTTAAATATAAATTCGCAAAATTTATTTTATATAAATAATATACCGGTATACCTTTCTATAGTAACCATATACCTGAATTATAGAAATTAACGCCGACCGAAAAAAAAAATCGATTATTGACAAAATTTTTAATCTAAATTAGCAAACGTTTTGTATTTAATTCTAATATATTAAAAATATAATTAATATATTACTTATTTAACGTATTACAATATACGTCGGAATTAACTAAATGTTAAGTTTTATTAAATGGTAAAAAACACTTTAAACTCGTTTAAATCGGAAAATTAATTATTAACGTGTATTATACGAAAACCTAGAAATATTTCGCAAATAATTCGAACTTATTCGGGTTATTATTATAAAATACGGTATTATAAATAAAAATATTTACACCTTTAACGAAATTAAATTATTAATAATGCTTTTTTATGATAACGGGTATAATAATTATTGATATCGAAAAACGTAAAAAGTTTAAATAAATTTAATAAGGAAATAAAAAATACATTAAAATTATTTAAATTATTAATTCTCAACATTAAATTATATCGTTATATATTATTATAGTAAAAATTTACTTTAAATTCTAATACTTTAATAACTTATTATTAATAATTAATGAAAAATTATATGAAGTAATAATAACTAAATAATAAATATATTTAAATACGTATAAAAAATTCGAAACGTTTTTTATTTTTAACGGATACGAAAATTATTTTTCGATAAAATTCGAAAAATATTACGTTAATTACGATATTATTCCGTTTTATATACTTATTATATTTTATATCGGTTTTAACTTTTTAATATATTTTTTTAAAACGTACTTATTCGTTATATATCGAAAAATCTAATATAATATTATTATACTTATATTATTAAAAACAAATTTCGCCGGCTTTTATAACGCGTTTAAAACTGCTATAACGTCCGATAATATTAAATCTAAATTTGTGAAAGCTAGCTTTATTTTATTCGATTTTAATAACGTCCTTTCCGAATTCGCAATTTCTTTAATTATACCTACGCTAATTATCTCCCTGTTAACCTCTGCCAGTTCTACTTTTCCGCTCGTAAAAACCTTTAAAAATATCCGTAAAATAATAAATTAAAAACGCTATTTATTAAAAAAAATTAAAAATTATTAAGGTAACTTACTGATAAAAATATTTAAATCGATTAATTTTATAATAAAAAGTTACATTTTACTTTTACATAAAACCTTTTATTAAGGGAAAAAAAATATCTAATTACGCCAAACGAACCATATTTTAAGCAAACGTTAAAAAATTAAAAATAAACATTTTTTAAAAAAAATTATTATATAAAAGAGATAACCTTTTTTAGCTTAAAAAAGGAGATAAAAAAAAATGCAACTAATAACAGTTAGAAAAGATTATCGTAAAAAGGTTAAAACGAAAAAACGAAAATATAACGTCTATAACAAGCCCGGATATAATGCACGTACTTATAAAAAAACTATAAAAACGTTTAGCGAAAAAATTTTTAATTAATTTAAATTAAAGCGATATGTTATTATTAAGGTATTTAAATTTGTTATTACGAGGTGTTAAAAACCGTCCGAAATACTTATGCGTCCGGAGTATTTTTATAGGACGTTATAGCTAATTTATTTACTAAGTATATATATAATTAGTTTTATAAAAACGTAACCGAGTAGCACCTTTTAAAAACCGTCCCTTTTTAATAAAGGCCGGGAAAACGTAATGCGGATTATTAATACGATAATAAATAAATAGTACGTATACGATTAATTTAATTAGTTTTTAAAGCCTTTAACTATTTTAATTAACCGCTAATATAATAACGGAACTAAAGTCTTAATTAATTTAGCTCCTTTAAGCTAGCGCTATTTAAAGAAACTGCGGTCTAAATTAGATTCGAATTAATTATCTTTTATAATTAATTATAACAGAGTATTTAAGCCTATTACAATTAAAAGAGATACTTAGATTCGCAACTATTAAGCTATTAGGTTATAGCTTTTTATAAAGAGAGATTTAAAAAATAACGATTTTAATTATTTACTAATATTATGTTACAGCAGCTGGATTTTTAAATAAGCAAGGCTAATCTAATTCCTAAGGCTATTAATAAAATAACAAGCTAAAGAACCTGGAAACAGGTCTAGGAAAGAATCCCTCCTTATATACATACAAGTTATATGGTCCGTGGGAGACACGCTAAGGTTTCCTAGCTCTAACCTAGTTCTAGCCTGTAGGTTCGGCGCATGCCGTAACATATTATTATCAAAAATAAATCCGATTTTTAAAGTTATAAAATTTTTAATATAATAAGCTGGTATATATAAAACGTTTTCTTATATTAACGTCTAATAGAATCCGAAATATTTTAGAAAAAATAGTCCCCGTATTCCGGTACGGTTATAAAATAATAATAAAACAAAGAAATCGGCTTTTTAATATAATAGTTAAATATATAACTTTATTTTAAAAGAAAATAACAAAACTAAAATTTAAATTTTATATAAATTGCAAAATGTAATGATTTTTTACTTGATTTTTTTAAAGTTTTATATTTAATTTTAAAAATTACAGAAATAAAGTTACTTAACATAAAAGGGTATATCGGTAATTAGTACTTTTAAATGCTTACGGCTAGTATATTTAAGCTGTAGCTGTTACTTAAAACAGCCTTTATTTAGAAATTATCCTTTATATAACTAAACGTATATATAAAGGCGGTTACTCCTAGACTTTTTTAGTTTTTCCTAAAATAACTATGCGTTATTTACTAGATTTCTACACTTAATTACTATAACTGCTAATAATAACGGTTAATTACGTAATGTTACTTTAAATAAAATAATAAAAACGAAAGTTTAAATTCTATATAAATTAAAAATTTTAATAATTTTTAATAAATATTCTTAAATAATTAAATTTAGTTTTAAACAATTACGTAAATAAAGTTAGTTAATATTTAAGAGTATATCGGTAATTAATATATTTATATTATAGCTGTTTTTTAAAATAGCCTTTATCTAGGAACTATTTTTATATATAATTAAACGTATATATAAAAGCGATTACTTTTAAACTTTTTTAGTTTTTTCTAAAATAACTATGCGCTATTTACCAGATTTTTACATTTAATTACTATAACTGCTAAGAACTTATATATATTCTATTACTTTATATAATTAACTTATTATTTAAATACCGATATATTAAGTTAAAAATATATTTTATTAAATTTAAATTTAAATTTAAAAAATTCCTTAAAGAATAAGACGAAACGTTTATAACGTTACGTAAATAATTGATTAAGAGTACGTTAATATACGTTTTATTTTATTTTTTAAAAAAAATCATTTTTTATATATTTTCATAAACTATTATTTTTTTCTTTTAAATATTAATTAAAAATAAACCGTTAATGAATTAACTTTATTACTTTATTACTTTAAAATAGAAGTTTAATAAAGTTTTATTAAAAAAAGGTATAATAATATTAAGGTAATATATAATAAAAATTTAAATACGGTTTATAATAAATCTTTTACGTATTCCATTTTTCGCGTTTTCGTTTATTAACGTTTCGGTTTAAATATAAACCTTTATAATTATTTCGTTTAGATTTTTATTCGAAAATTCTTTTTCGTAATTAAAAATTATTGAATTTTATTATTGTTTAAATAATTTTATTTTAATTAATTAAATTAGTAAACGTTTTATAAAATATCGGAAACGGTACTTTAATATGCTTTAATATAAATTATAAATCAATTATAATTTAATATTATAAAAATTAATTATTATTTTTTTAATAATTAATTTTTCGTTATTGATTTTAACTTTTTATTATTATTTATGAAATAATTATTTAGATCTTAATAATAAAAGTTAATATTATATATAAATTATTAACTTATATAATCGTTGCTTTTATTTTTAAAATATTATATTATTTTTTTAAGTTTTAAATTTTTTATACTTTATTTATTTAAGTTTTTTGCTAATTGCGACATTTACTTTATAAAGTTATTTTTACTTTTTCGAATAATATCGTACTTATAATTTTTATAAATATATATCTTAAAATCTCAATTATAGATTTATATATTTTTAATTATTATTTAGAAAATATTTATTAATTAATATATATATTTAAATTTTTTTCTCTATAATACTCTTTTAGAAAATAAGATATTAATTCGTATTTAATAATATTTTTTTTAATATAAGGCTATATCGTATTTTATTATTTTAATAACTTGCGAAAGCAATTAATTAAAATCGATATAATTCTATATATTAAAAACGTATATTTTAACTTAAAATTCGCCTTTACAACGATTTTAATTTTTAAGATAGCTTTAAATAACGAAATACGTTAATAATATCGCTATTGTTATAACTTATATTATTTTAAAATTACTTAATTAATTCATATTTAAAGGATTAAAATTTTAATTATTAAATATAAAAGATATTAGTTATATTATTCTATTAAGTTAATTATATATACTTCTCGTACGCGTACAGCTTTTCTATAGCCTAGCAACGGAACATATATCTTTCGATTAAAAGGTGGCTTTTCCTTATTTGGTGTGTTATAATATACAAATCGGGTCCACTTACCTTGCGAACCTCTTAGAATGTTACGAAATATATATATAAAACTACAACGCCTTAATAAAATAAATATAAAAATAAACTAATATATATTAATATTAGCGAATATAAATTAAATTAGTAAAATATTATTTTGAAAGGTATTTTTAAATAAAATTATATTTAAATAGTAAAGATTTTATATATATAAAACTATATAAAACATTATTTACTCTTAATATATATAAAAAAAGTAATAATATTACCTTAAATAAAATATAAAGTTTGATAAAACTTAAAAGATTCGGTTTAATTAAATATTATTTAATATTTTTAATAAATATTTAAAAACCGACTAGATAATAACTTTTTTAATAAAAATAAATTATAACTTAATAAAACCTTTATAAAACTTTATAAAATTTACTATATAATTTTATAAAGTTATACGATTATAATATTAAAAATAAAAAAGTATAATATTTTTATAACGTATTATATAAGCGAACGGGATATATCAGCGAACGGGACACTTTTTTAACCATTTTAACCATTTATTTCTAATTATTTATTTTTTAACGTTAACGTTATAGAACGTTTTACGAAAAAAACGAAAATAAACTTAGCGGTTTAAGCTAAAAAACGAAACCCGAAACTTATTTATAAAAAGCTTAGTTTTATTTATAGTATTTTATATTTTACCTTAAAAGCGCGATTTAACGGTAAACGCACCCGAACCGATATTATTCCTAATTCGCGAAAATTAATACCGACCGAAAAAAAATCAATTATTAAATAAATCCTTAATTTAAATACGCAAGCTTTTCCTATCCGGCTTTAATATATTAAAAATATAACGAATTTGCTATTTACTTAACGCATTACAATACGTATCGGGATTAATTAAGCGTTTAATTTTATTAAACGGTAAGAAAAATTTAAATTACGTTTAAATCGAAAAATAAATTATTAAAAAATTTTATACGAAAATTTAAAGGTATTTCGTAAATAATTTAAGTTTATTTAAGTTATAATCGCGAAATACGGTATTACGAAAAAAAATATTTACAACTTCGACAAAATAAGGTTTTTAATAAGTTTTTTTATAATAACAAATATAATAATTACAAATACCAAAAAACGTAAAAAATTTAAATAAACGTAATAAAGAAATAGAAAATAGTTTATAATAATATAAATTATTAATTTTTAAAACTGGGCCTTACCTTCATTTATTATCTTTACCGGGAAAAACTACTTTTTTCGCTGGTTCGCCGATAACCTATTTCCACCCGATTAAAAAATTACTATAAACGAAAACAATTAAACGATAAATAAACTAGGTTTAAAATAAATTAAATATTTCGATAAATATATTAAAACACGTATTAAAAATTCGAAACGTTTTTTTATCCTTAACGGTTATAAAAGCTATTATTCAATTAAATTTAAAAATTACTATAAAATTAATAATATTATTATACTTTATATACCTGCCCATTTTTCCTATCGGCTTTAACCTTTCGACGTATCTTATTTTTCCGTATTAAAACGCGCTTATTTATTACATATCGAAAATTTTATATAACGTTACGTTATTTATATTACTAAGGAAAATTTTATTACCGGCTTTTACGACGTATTTAAAATTACCATAATAACCGATAATATTAAATCCGGATTCGTAAAAACGGGATTTATTTTATTTAATCCTAATTACGTCTTTTTTGAATTAAAAATTTTAGTTATACTTATACCGACCGTCTTTTTATTTACCTTTATTAATTCCGTTATTTCCTTATTTACGAAAATTCTTAAAAATGTTACTAAAGTAACTCGACGGGGACGCTATTTATAAAGAAAAATCAAAAATTATTAAGGTAGCTCGCCGACAAAGATAATTAAATCGATTAAGCTTTTAATAAAAAATAACCTATTGCTTTTATACGAAATCGCTTTTCTTCGGGAGGAAAACGGTTACTTTCGTAAAACGAATTACGTCCTTAGTAAATGCCGGAAAATTAAAAATATACGTTTCCAAAAAGGAGGAATGCTTACTATAAGAAAGGCAAAGGTTCTTATAGCTAAAAAAAAAGGTAATAATAAGCAATCACAACTAATAAAGGTTAAAAATAATCGTCGTAAAAAGATTTAAACGAAAAAACGGAAATATAACGTTTACAGTAAACCCGGATATAATACGCGTACTTATAAAAAAGTAATAAAGACGTTTAACGATAAGGAATTTACTTAGTTTAAATTAATTTAAAACGTTATAGTTATTTTATTTAAAGTTTTTGTTAAAAGCGCAAAAAAGTGTCCCGTTTATTTATATGTCCCGTTCGCTTGTATAGTACGTTATATAATTTTAAAATATACAATTAAAATTTATATTATACGATTAATATAAAAATATAAATAGATATATTAATATTTTTATAATATATTCGAATATCTATATAAATTTTCTTATTATAAGCTTATATAAATAATTATTATATATTATTTTATTTTAAATATGTCGTTTTTCGTTTAATTATATATGTAATTATTTATATTATTTTTTACTATTATATATAACTTATAAGTATTATGTTTTAGATTTTTAAATATCTTAATATGATAAGATTTGCTGTTCGAAAACGAAGTAAACCCGATTTGTACCTAACTAGCTCACAGTTACTATTTTTGTTGATTCACTAAGTTTGTTTTTTAAAATTAGCTTAGAAATTACGAGATTTAAACCGTGGTGGTTTAATGTTTTTGGTGCCAATTTCGCCAAGAATTCCAAGTGTTAATAAGTATAATGCACGCTTGAGCATTGACAGCTGCAAACGTACGGATGATTTTTAAAAGGAAAGGTACCAGTAGGGTACGTAGTGTCGTGGATTAGCATTTTGTGCTAGAATCCAAGCAAATCTAAACGTGGCTAACGTGTGCGAGATAGGCTGACGACAGCAAATTGCTTCAACGGCACCGATTTACGCGTGCAGATAGTCAACAAGAAGCCCGGCCCGGTTGAACATGGTAGGGCAGACGGCATCAAGGGCATTACGCTGGAAGTCCTGGACACGTTCGGTGTAGGTGACGCCGTCCGTAGCGCGTGTCAGCGAGTCGAGGAAATCGTTCCCTGGGATCCGGACCAGAATGGCGTGATTGCACGGACGATGACAATTCCTAACCGGGCTGAAGAATTGATGAAGCTGAGAGAGGTGTGTCTGGATCAAGGTAGATCTTTTCAAGGCTGGGGTTATCGGAGTACTCGCGGAATCGGTGAAAAGAGAGGGTTGAAAGCATCATGTACGACCACCTCCAGAAGCATGGGAGTGTCCAGATCAGTTGGAATGTGCGGCCAGTCGCCTTTCAAGTCGGCGTCGATTCAAAAGACGACCCAGAGGCCTACCCGATTAGGGTCACGCTGGAGGACAACCACACCGGTGTTCAAGAGGTGATCAGGGTGAAATACTTGGTAGGATGTGACGGCACTCGCAGCTGGCTCCGAAAGTATCTGAATATCAGGTATATCGGGGATTCGACAGAGTCAACCTGGGGTACGTGAAGCTTTTGATCAAGGCAAGGGAGATGGTACACCCCGGTCAACCTGACACCCTGCTAGGCGTGATGAACATGGTGCCCAAAACCAACTTTCCGGGTATTCGCAAAGTCTTCGTCGTTCATTCGGCGGTGGGCACCGTCACGGGGGTGCCCCGAGAAGGTAGACTGGTGCGATTCTGCATCAGCATGGCTGGCGGCAATCGACATACAGCACTAGACGCAAAAGATGTCACGGCTGAGAGCATCATCGATGCAGCCCGGGAGATTCTCGCACCGCATACTCTCGAGGCTGGTCATATTTCCTGGTGGTCCGCATACTGCGTCGGGCAGCGGGCTGCCGAAGAATTTTTCCGACATGACAGAATTTTCCTGGCGGGGGATGCAGTCCACACCCATTCACCCAAGGCAGGTCAAGGGATGAACACCAGCATCCAGGATGGATACAACATTGGCTGGAAACTGCGCTAGATTCTGGAGCAACGATGCGACAGATCACTGCTCTCCACCTACCAGAATAAGCGGCGACCCATCGCTCAAGCGCTCATCGATTTCGACCGGGCCTACCTCGAGACCTTTGCCCGGACCGATATCACCCATGCTGAGTTCCTGGGCGTCTATCTTGCCGGCCAGCGGTTTACCACGGGAATCGGAATCCAGTGCCCTGCTTCTCTTATCGTGCGTGGCAGCAAAGCGTTACCAGGCACACCCCACTCCTGAGCCACGAATCCCGCCCCGGGCATGCGTCTCCCTGACTTCCAGAAGGTCAATCAGTCCGATGGCTGTCCCATCCGTGCACGCCATCGTTTTATCTGTGATGGCCGCTTCCGCATCCTCGTATTCCCGGGCGATGTGTCTCGGGAACCGACCCGTTCCCGTCTTGCTCGGCTGAGCGAATAGTTCACGACACACCTGCCCCAAACCTCAGGCATGGGGGTCATCACCATTCACAGCTCTAAACGCGCCGACGTCGAGCTGATGACCTGCATCCCGCGTTCCGGCCCTGGGACGACGAAAATGGACGATAACAGCTACCACGACGGCCATGGTCATGTATACGAACGGTGCGGGATCAACAGGGACAGAGGATGCTTGGTCGTGCTGAGACCGGATGGCTACGTCAGTCTCATCTGTGCCTTGGAAGAGGTGGGAGATTTGGTCGACTTTTTCGATGGATTGGAGCCGACGCCTAGATCGCAAACTGCGGAAGCGCGATTGTGAGGCCTGTCTTGGATGGATGGGTGGCGCG